>JAULCA010014456.1:15980-35484 GCA_032360845.1 Crassadoma gigantea
TACAAAACACATATTAACCTACATTTTTTCTAGAAAACAAGGTTTCCTACAGGCAAAAGGCCGCCAGAAACACTAATAAGTATAAACAATAGATAAAAGAATTAACGCATTGTTATATAGATAAGATGACATAGAACGTAGGGATTTATTATAAAACTCAAATTAAGTTGACTTTAATGTTACATACATGTACATTGTTAAACACATTTCGAAAATAAAAAAAACATACAAATTGTGTCCATTTTACAAATATTATGAAACTATTTATTTAAAATATCAATCACTTTTGTTGGCCCAGATGTAAGCGTGATGGTGGTATTAATGTTGGAGGAAACTGGAGTAAACCTATAAGGTCGAGCACGCTATCCACTGCGCCACCCGACTACAAAAGATAAAATTGCGCTAATAACAATGTGACGCTTGACCTTGAATAACAAAATCATCTTCGAACGTCAGAAATTGTGACATCACTCTGATCAGAAAAAAAAAAACTTTTTTCAATATGTATAGAGTGAAACTCATTTGTTATAAAGGCAACGAGTTCAGCAAATATAAATCAGAAATATATTCACAAATTATAAGACTGTCATAGAATCAATTAAACCTATGTACCCAAGCTCGCTAGAAATATGTATACATTGTAAATCATACCGTTACCAATGTCGAGTTTAAATCACTTAAGTTATAGAAAATATACACTGCCACGAAATACTGAAAACAGTCAGGAAAATTCACATGATTACGTTCGGGCTGGAATATTACACATTGATATTACATATATATTACATATTAATCAACTTACAACTCAACCCCAAGGTTTAAATATGCAAAATTGTTTTGCATACCTTTACATATAATTGTATTGGATGTGTTACAAATTTTGAAAAGTGTATATCCAGTAACAGAATATAGTCATGACGAAAAGGCTGTAAACGGTATCCTCAGTTGAAAATTCTGTTTTCTTTATGAAGCTTAGAGGAGGGATGTAAAAAAACTTTTGATACTAGACTCAAAATGTAATTTTGTGTAATTTGCCGAGATCTGGTTCACATACCAAAATGTAGTAACTATTAGAATGTTACTCATCTACTATTGTTGGCTGAGACTTAGGTATTGAACTTAAGATTGTCAGCATAACGATTGGAATCTTTTAAACGGGTACTCCATGACCAGAACGCTGTGTTTTCATGTACTCAGAACTGTTCCATCATCATAGTCTGCATTGGGTATTAAGTGCACTATGACAACCAATAGGAGTAGGACCTTTACGCAAAAGAACCTGAAAAAATCTCAAACTCGTTCGCATAATTCATCCCTCGAGATCAACGACAACTCCTCCAGACAGATGCCTCCTCGAGGGTGCGGCCCAGGGTAGAAACATGCCATTTGCTTCCGGCAGCACCGAGGAGCTTAACAAACCTGAATATATTCATGACATGTTGTAGGTGAGTAAATACACCAATTTATGAACACAAATGGAAAGGAAAAAGTGAATAGACGGTCGTTGTCCATTCCCTTTCGCTCGAAATAATAATTGAAATATTAATGTTCAAAATAATGGGATTTTTTCGCCGACGAGGAAGACATATCAGCTATAAATCATGAAACGGAGGACCAGTTGTGATTGCTAAGTACTGGAGACAGCAAAGAGACTGACGATGTTTATTCGGACATGATACTATTGTAGTGATGTCCGAATGTTTAGGGGATAGGGACTTCGGTGAGGTCTTAAAGAGGAAGTAACATTTTAATTAAATTATGCATGCATGATGTCGGTAACTAACGTTAACTAAAAAAGGAAACGTTAACTAAACAAGGAAAGGGTTTCGGTAATTGTGTTTTTGATAGAAGTGCCTAATGCAGACAAATACATATAATCCATATTGGTCATCCTCGATATCCCGGGGTTACGCTCACTTTCGCTCTCTACACTCCTGGAATATGTCCTAACAAAATTGAAGGCACGAAGATAGCTGTTTGGTTGGTCTCAGGTGAAAAAACTGACCAATCGCTAGGCCGATACTTGTCCTTCGACGATTACAAAGGAGAGGCGCCCGACTACAAAGCCTGTCAATGTTTACCGTAACGTGACCGCGAAATTCTTTTAATGTACATCCAAGGATTGAACTAATCGTCTTGCTTCATTAACACAGTGGCATACACCGAGCCTTCGATTTTGCTATGACAAATTCCAGGGGTATGGAGAGCGAAAGAGAGGGTAACCCCAGGATATCGAGAATGCAAGTATCTCGAGTTTAAAAATGGGCAGTATTATAGGTTTTAAAAGTCACAATGCATGTGAAGTCTATGCAAGGTGAACGTGATGAAGTGAACGGAAGTCCTAAAAAACTTTTCGCATTGCAGGGAGACTTTGCGTCTTCTGTGGTGGCTCCCTGCTAACTTTTCAAAAATGTATCCAATGTGGCGCATTTCCTTTTAAAGCAGAGCTCCCTAAGGCGAAAGATATCCTTTTAAGATTTTAGAGTGGTAATTTAGGAATGAGATGATTATGCATTACAAATATATTGAGGAAGAAACCAAAGTATTCAGTGATTTTGTTCTCGCAAGAAGAGAAGCTGCCAAGCATTAACATTCTTTACATAAATGAGTTCGTCACAAATCTCAGAAAATAAAATAAAAACAAAAACAGTTATCAATCCGTCATTAAAATAAAACTTTTTAAAATGTTAGTATTTGTTGAAACAGCAAAGAAACTCCTTGTGAAAAGAAACTTATGTAAGCTGTGTGATTAAGCTAGGTAATCACTTTCACAATGACTTCCATAGGGAAACCATTATTAAAAATATGCAGCAAAAATGAAGGGATTTCAGGACAGGGTCAATTTTTTTTCTTTTGGGAATTCAAAAGACTGTCAAACAGAGGCTTAGTAAGTAAGTATTGCGTCATTCTGTTATCGATCGAGCAAGCCTAATTTTTTTTTGCATGCAGGGAATATATTAGTGATTGCAGACAAGGATAGGTGTATTACATGCTGTTTCTGAAAATTCAACTACAACTCTTAAATCAGATCGATGAGTGTGGTATGGAAAAACTTGTGTTCTGCTTTCATTTGGAACTTTACTCTCAGCTTATTCTTTTTATGAATAATGGGCTGATAGTTTCGATCCACTTTGGATGTAAATTCAACTCAGCATATTTTCCTTTAGCCCACTGTCTGTAGCATAGTCTTCTACATAACCCATCTGTATCCTGACATTCACATACAAATTGATGGTAGTGTAGAAGTCTCTTGAAACTACGGAACCCTCAGGCAAAGTTGTCGAACCTTTAAAGATTTATGATATTTATGATATTATGATCGCCAGTCATTACCTGTTCAGTTGAATCATAGCTGAGCGGGGATGCAAAACAAGAACATGCTGAAACAGGTGTCATTTCTTTGTCTATGCAAAGCTTGGAAGCTATGTGTAAGAACACCAATAATACAGTGTTAAGGTACGTTTATGTCTAGAGTCAAGTGACCTATTTGATTCGATGGACTTTTCATGACAAGTAGAACATAACTGGTATTATTGGAATCTATCCTCTTTTTTACAAATTCGGATTTTATGACATTCCGAGCCACCAAAAGGTCGAACAGTTTTAAAGAGTCGAACTTGAGCCAAATCATCGGTAATTTTATGAAGTTTCCAAGCTAGTTTCCAAATATTATCAGGAACATTTTTAACAGAATCATATTGTAATGCGCATTATACAAAGAGTGAATATAGTGTGGTTCGAACAATGTGGACACCCCGATGTTTCTCTATAGTTCCAATAAGGAACTAAAATTAACATTTTATTAAGTAGGACTGTTGTCCATGACTACGCTGACGATAATTCAGCGATATGACGTAGTAGGGCCAGGGAAATCACACCTGACAATTAAGCTGATTTATGAAAGACGATTTCAATACATGGCCGCTGAAGACGAATTACGATCGTACATTGGATACGATACATGTGTGTCTAATTCGATTAGTTACGGCGTTTTGGAAACTCCTTGTCCTATTTCAAAATGAGAACTCCCTATCTTAACAAAGTGATTAGCGTTATTATTTTTTAGCACCTGTTCCGTTAGCGAACGACTTTGATGGGATGGGTCTTTCTATGTTTGGTGCATATTCCATTTTGTTTACTTCGTAATATCATGAAAACGTTGAAACCTTCAAACATTCTTCCTTGCCTCAAAAGATTATGTCAGATAGATTTTCATCGGAGAAGTTGTTGATTATACAAATGAAGGTGCTTGAGAAAAATAGAAGATATTAAAAAATCAAATAAAGTGTTGGTAACCTTTAAACCGGGTACTTATGTATCCACACTCTCTATCTACATAGATCAACAATCACAGGGAAGATGTCAAAAACCTATTCATCAGGAGCAGCCATATCTGCAGCTGCTTCCTAATATGTATTTCCCCCAAAAAATCCCAATAACAAATAAATTAGTCTTTCGCAGAATCTTTCTCGAGAGATTTTACCAGACAACAGTCCATTGGGTATGTATTTTTTTGTAATAATCGAAGAGAGTCAGCTGGTTATAAATATGGTATAAGTTTTTAAGTTTTTCCATCAGTTTAACCTGAACTTCCAAAGAGCAAGAATGGGGAATCTTTCTCAAATCCGACATCAGGTGATTAGTTCTGCTTTTTTTCTTTTATTTTTAAGATTTATACGAATAGACAGATATGGACGTTAGGCTACATGATTTAGTATTTCTTCTTGTAACATTTGTGATATCGTTTGGCAGACATTGAAGATCATTTACCACATAACGATCATTTACCACACAACGATCATTAACCACCCAACCTCTTTATCGTCCTTTCATAACAAGAAATATCAAAATCATGACGAATAAATATATACTGGTAGCAGAGGAATTTCTTCCGTGCTAATTGTGCTGTTATGCTTGAATGAAGAAGCAAGTAAGTGTATGTAAACAAGAAAGGTGGCCTCAACTAGATAGGTTGATTACATCCACCCAGGAATTATTAGATTTCGTCAAATTTCGGTGTTTTTCCTGAACATCAAGGTCCACTTTTATAAAACATCTCAAAGTTGAAGAAAATCTCAAGCAATGTATTGTCTATAAGAGGTCTTAATCTTGAGGAAATCTCAAGAGTTGATATGTTTTATACAAGTGGGATCAGGGAAACTAGAAGAAACATGAGGGGTTATTTTAACCTGATAAGAATTTCACTAGGATCCTGTCATCCTTGAAGAGGGGAATTCTGATGCAACACAGCAAATGTTAGCATTTGCCTCAGAGGGATTCTTGAGGAGTTGGTTCAATAGTGTTTTTATTGTCATTCGTTAAGCAAAAAAACAATTCAAAGTCACAGAAAACTCAACCTGATTATTTCATGAGTCGATTTAAAAACAGAAACTAAAAAGATATCAAACAAATCAACGCCAAAGGGGTTTTTACCTGGTTACATGTATGTAATATTTTAAAACCAGACGGGTTCAGGGACACAGAGGGTAGCAGCCACCTTGTATGTTATTTTGTATGAAACGTTGTGTTCTTGTTTTTTACCCTAGAAGGATTCAAAGACAAGAACTGAAAACGTAAGAGTGTTTTACCTGTTTGATGCAGTGTCATCCATTTTTGGCTATCTATATGGATATCTATAACCAAATTATATGGTGTAATCACTCGTGTTACGTTCATCTTTAAAATAATTACCTTTACATGGTCCTTTGCAAACCAGGACGACTCAAGGACCGGGAGAGTGGCTTCCACTCCAGACGGACTGAAGAATACCATGTAGCTGGGGGTACCCTGCAATAATGATAACTAACTTAATTATTCAAAATTCGGCTTTTAGTATAAAAATTGAATCAAATGGTAATTTCACTTTTGCATAAATTCAGTACAGGCGGTCCAGAAGAGTACTGAAAAGGTTCCAAAGTATGTGAACATAAGGAAGCATCAACAAGTCGGCATACAATATTCCTAGATTTGATTTTTAGATTTTTTGTCATGAGCTTGAAAGTAATTTCTTATTTCTCAAGAATCTAGTCATTGTGTTACTCCAAACATTTAGGGAAATACAAATTTAGTTTAAATTAAAAACGTCTGTCCTAAAAGACACCATTGTTAATATTCTAGTAGATTTGTTTTATGACTGACAATAGAGAGGGTCTAGCAGAACCTGAAACCTTTTCCCATGTCTTCTCACTCCAGACCAGACAAGGTAAAGATCACAATATATCTGTTGCCCTCAACACAACTCAAGGGTGTCTCTTTATCTTTTCTTTTCTCTTTTATATATATTTTAACATTTTGTTGCTGTCTGCATTTACTTCTCTGATTAGAAACTTGTGGATTTAATGTAAGTGCATCATCCACAATGTGTCATATTCCCTCCAACTTTGTAGGGACATATTCAGTCACTTTACAAGTAACATTGGCACCATATTAACTAGACCTTAAGCTCCTATTTAAAACAAGAGGCGGATCGCACTGAGTTTCCTCAATATAAACTATCTGAACTTCATTATTTCCGTAATATAATAATAAGTTGATAACTTTGTATCATATCTCCATTTTGTATGAGCAATTGAGTTTACACTTAACCTCAGTGAACAGAACAGTGAAAGATGTAAATGTAGGTATATCTAATTTTAATAGGTTAAACATTTTAAGCATGTCAAATTACAATAATTAAAAAATTGATTAAGAACAGATGAATCCTAAATAACGTAAAGACAGGCGTAAGTTAAGTTTTATTAATGCGAATTTCACAGGCTAATATAATATACCTTAAGACTACATGCACAGGTCTAGCACTGATAACATTTTTTTTTAATCTCTGAAATGATTGATTTCTGAAATCAGTTGAACATGAGTAAGATACTCGCATAATAATAGAATATAAATAAATTAATTGAATGCATATTTAGTTAATCATTTTGACAGTAAGACTGCCGTATTTTATCAATTATTTACCACGAATCATGAAGAGCTTCATGGCCTGTGTAGGTGTGTTACTAGACTAAACAAAGCTTATACAAGCAATACAATTACAAAAATGTAGTAAGGCAACAATCAAATCTTTGGGGACCATGCTTAACCCTTTCACCACTGTAGACCATAATGGACTCATCCAGATCAATGCATGGTGTAGTCTACTAAAGTTACATAGGGGTGATAGGGTTAAATAGTTTGACAAAATAAAATCTCCAAAACTCATAAACCCATCATTTATGAAACTAAGAATGTAGATTTTCACGTAATTTTAAAGTCTGTATATTTTACTGGATCTATTTTGTGCTATACAGCATGGTCTGCAGAGTCATTATCAATGCCAAAACCCTTACAGTATCAGAGGACACGAATCTGTAAATAGAGACCAGCCAAACTGATTACCAAGGAAAATGATTACCAAAAACTGTTGAGTGTTAATTACAAACAAAATGCCTCGGGTTCAGTGGAATGATTCACAGAGTATAAAACATTCCACACAAAAGCCTGTAAGCTGATGTTACTTTCCTGTACAGGTAAATGTATGTAAGTGGGATTTAAAACATATCAGTGAGGGAATATTATCATTTTACCATCATTTTATTTAAATAAAGCACCTTGAAAACATGCAAGAGTATATTTCACAAATTCAGCTAAAAGCATGAATCATGATTTATAGAGCTTTCTTTGCAATTCATGTCTCAAATCAATTCACATATTCTGTTCATAGGGAAAACAGTTATCCTAATTATTTCAGTTTAATTAGGATTTTTTTTATGTGGTTGAAGTACATATAGTGTAGTCAGCTAATGACTAAAACATGGTCATGTATTCGGATTAAGTTAGCCCAAAGATAGACAACTCTTATACCCTATAAATCTCACAACATAAGCTAAGGTTGTTATTTGCAAGTTTGTCAATTTTATATTTGATCAGTGAGGCAGAGAGCTAGCATGATGTTGCAGTGCACAATAATTTACACTGTCAAGCTTGAGAGGTAAAGCTTTGAGATTTCCCTCTATGAATAAATTATCCATTCAGAATCACACACGTTGAGTGGTTAATTGTTTTCTCCTGTTTTTCTGAAGTAAATATATACAGTCATATCTGCTCAAGATATGTATCACTTCTATTAAGCAATCCAATTTTTTCAGAAGCATCATTTTCTAACCCCATGTAACAGTTTACTATTTATAATCATATATTCTTTTAAAAAACCATGACCCCACTTGGGTGAACTCTTCATACAGATTTTATTTTTATCCAACTCTGATATCTATTTCTCCCACCCTTAAAAGGTGTGTCTCCCTTTTGAGCCACAAAATATCAGCTTGTCACCTCCTAAGGGGGAGATAACCTCGCGCAATCTACTAGTCATAACAATATAGTATGCCAACACGTCATCAATGCATAGACTCGTCATATCAATATTAGCAGTCCATAGACGACAACTCTGGATTTGCTTGGAAAACATACAATCAATGCTTATATTTCATACAATTCCCCGCTATTTTAGCAGATTTTTGGGTGAAACAGGATGGGAGGAAAAACAATCATCCCCTACCTTGAGTGTGTGACAGAGAAATCTCCAACCCTTGGGATGATATTTTTGAATGTCTTATATCCTCAGGATAATATTCAAGATAGCCCAGGATAAGACTTTCAAAAATATCCTCC
The DNA here is from genome assembly GCA_032360845.1 of Crassadoma gigantea. NCBI lineage: Eukaryota > Metazoa > Mollusca > Bivalvia > Pectinida > Pectinidae > Crassadoma > Crassadoma gigantea. The sequence goes on from JAULCA010014456.1 coordinate 24,630, forward strand.
TGAGGATTGGATATTTCCCTGTCATACCCTCAAGGTAGGGGAAGATTCTATTAGTCTTTTACAAAATAGTTCAAAAGGTAACACTCTTTATTACTGATGATTTGTGGACTTATAGTTAATCAATTGATGGGTCAATCAACCACAAAAGAAATGTACACAATATATTATAATAAGTTCCACAGTAAGCATTAATAAGTATTTACAAAAGAGAATGTTATAAAACATTAAGTTTAAAACACAAGTTCAGAGACTACTGACAAGAAATATCATCGGTATCAAATGATACAATCATAAATAAAGACACAGCACATTCAGAAATAATTTTAGATGCTATGTTACCCTGTGTTTGAAAAATTGTCTCCACTAATAGCAAGAACGTTGAGACAGAAATTTGTGCTAATAACAAGGAGACAAAGAAAATCTTGACCAATAACTCTGAGATGAAGAAATCTTGACTCATAATAACGAGACAGTGAATAGTTCCACACCAACAAAATGTGGTACATGTCAGATGACCATCTTTGAATGATTTGTAAATTATCTTTATGACACTAGGCAAAGCAGGGAGACATTTGAAACTGCCAAAATAATGGTAGTTCGTTGATGTTACATTACATTGGTCTGGGGATCTAGATACACCAAAATACACAACACATGTTTCAATATCATCCATTTCAAATAATCTGAGGAAAATGTGAACTAAAGACGCACTTCTCCAAAAGTAAAGCTACATTCTGTATCTGATAATAAATTGAGAAAAGTGGCTGCTAACTGACAAATATTAGCATGCTCAAACAGAAATAACTTATATAGGGGATACATGTACATGGAGCCGCTTGGTGAACTTTGCAGAAGACTCAGTAATACTGCCTACTGTCTGGTCACGTAACTTATGTACCACATGATGTGCAGTACAGCATTGTATAATATTGGCCACATATGAAGCTATGTAAACACTGTTTCCTTTGACATATCAAACTACAAAAGTGTATGAAGATTGATGTAAAAATAATTTTACTTCAACATGATGCATTTAAAAATGTAATTTAAACGGAAGACCAACAATTACCCCTATGCATGCATGGTCTCTCACTTTACAGTCAAGAACAACTCACAAATTCACTTGGAGGAAACTTGTAATTTGTAATAACAAGAAAGCAGAAACAAGTTACACAGAAAATGTGAAAACTATATTAGGACAAATTGATTACAAAATTTGATTACGTAAATAGATTATCTCTTTTATGTAAGATAAAATTGGCACATACAGGTATTTAAATTATTCTGCTAATGAATCTGATAGAAATATGGAAAAAATATCTAAATGTAAAGTTTCAGTTGGTGATTCAGCATTTTGAGCGAGGCTCAAATCTTATCATTCTTTTTCATTTAAAAATGAGCAAAATTCCTAACACCATACACTTTGGTATTCAATCAAATCATTGCATTAAGCTTAAACCCTCAAGATTTATTATTATTATTCTTATAATGTGATTGGGATCATTGTCATTATTTATTTAAGATTTTACAAAGTATTTTCCTCTCCATGAATACTTTTATTGAAGAGTTGAAATTTTAAAAGTAGGTGTCAGAGACCTGAACATATCCATAAAAATCAGTCATTTCATCAATGATGTAAAGAAACAACTTTCCACAAATGACATAGCACTAAGAAGAAAACATAGCTACATGTATAACTTGAAAGTCTAGGTAAGTAAGAGTTACTCCCCTTTATATCACACATGAACTGTAGCCTTATGGTCTTTTTCTCATTTTCTATAAGACTTGAGGCCTGTTCGTTTATGCGTAACAACCAGTTTGACCGTTTATAAATGTAACAATTCCGGGTGTAAATCATGGCGGACCTGCAAATGAGGCTCGCCTGAAAGCAGCATCAGATTACTAGGTCCGACATTATTTCATAAATGAACAACTGTGGTCTGACCGGTTTGACTGTTTACATGATAGCGGCCATGGTACTTGAATGACTTGTACTAGTTACAACATGTGACTAAAATGAAGGGCATTACAATGGACGTAGATTGCTAATCTGATTTCGTGAAGTACATAAAAATATTACCTCAGATATTTTTAAGAAAACTTTTGATTCCTGAGGAGATATTACTAATAATAAATACTATCATAATGGTGATAATGACATAATGATTACTTACCTCTGTCCTCACAATGTCGTGGATACATTTGTCGATGTCTACCCGTGAAATAGTCCGATACACCGTAACCTCATGTAGATCTACACCTGGAAACAAAGTGATCAGGTTTCTGTACTGTTCTGTATGGGGCTTAAATCAGTTTAATGACAAACTAGGCTTTGACAATTAAGTCTATCCTTTATAAAATAGTTCCAGATACACTTTACAAAACCTGTAAAGTATAAATTTATAGTTAATGATAATTTTAATTTTAGGTGTAATTTAAACAATAATACATTTAAAGGATTACATCAATGAAGTATTGATGACATCCATATGCATGCAAGTAATTTTTTATATTAGATAACTATATTAACAAAAATAAATAAAAATTGTTTTTCATTGAAAGCACAATATGTTACAGTTTTTTTATGAAAATGATTGATTTCTTAATAATTATATTAAAACTATATTAAAAAAAATTAAAAGTTGTTTTTCATATCAACAAAATATGTTAGTTTTTTATGAAAATGAATGATTTCATAATCATTATATTAAAACTATATTAAAAAACAATCAAAAATTGTTTTTCATATCAACAAACAATGTTACAGTTTTTTTTTTTATGAAAATGATTGATTTCATAATCATTATATTAAAACTATATTAAAAAAAAATAAAAATTGTTTTTCATATCAACAAAATATGTAACAGTTTTTTTATGAAAATGATTGATTTCATAATCATTATATTAAAACTATAATAAAAAAAAAAAAAATGTTTTTCATATCAACAAAATATGTTACAGTTTTTTTTATTAAATGATTGATTTCAACACTTTATGATGAATCTCTTCTCATTCCTTTAAAAAAAAGACAAAAAAACATTTCAGTAGAGGTTCAATAAAGAATCCTAATCAAGAAATTTGGCAAAATTGAAAGGTTGAAAATGTGTCTTGCACCTAACTGCTCACTCCTTTTTAAATAGAGCAAACTTTGGAGATTTAGATATATATTACACTTGAAAAAATAAGTAATTAAGTTTTTAATTAGCAGATGATCTGTATATTCAAATTTTACTTTTTTAATGATTAATCATAGGAGAGATGGAGGAAGGGGAGGCGGTTGGAGAAACATTCGCTTATATAAGTGATGTATCTGCTATTTCTTCGTTGATTATATTCTTGTTACCAAGAATGTATACAGAGATCACATGTACACTGATGCAAGTAAAAATCCAGGAAAAAGTGCGAAAAGCATGGCAAATCTCTTCCAAACATCAGAATTTATTGGAGCAATACTGAAATGTTTCAACTGATAGGCAAGTTCAAAATCGAAAACTTATCAATGTTGCTACAATGAATTCTGATGCTTGGAAGAGATTTACCTTGTTGTTTGCAATTTTTCCTGGATTTTTTCAATAATTGATAAATTGATCATGAGGCCTAGACCACTTCTCATCATATGTTGACCTTGACAGGAGCTAGCTAGGGGGTTGATAATTTTACAACCTGTGTCCTATCGTTTTGTTATTTTATGGGAATGAAATGTATTTAAGCTAAACTGAAACAAAGTTTGAAGTTTAGTTGTTACAGATATAAAATTGGAGAAAGTGCAGTTATAAAAATCCATACCATTTTCTTTCATCGTTTTAGGTAAGGTATCCCTCTTCAAATTTCCACATGGATATAGAACAGGCTTACTTTTAGGTCTTAAATCTGTAAAGACAGAAAAAATCAAAACTAAAAATGCAATTTTAACGAATATGTAATGAGCATTCTGGGTATTACAAAAGATCCATTGAGGTCTGTTTAAGCATTGAATATTGTTTACCAGTTATTCAATACTTTTTGGAAAATATATCTCTAACCTGTTACCTTTAAACTGTCATTATGCATAAAGTTTGTACTTTGGTGAAGGTTGTTTATTTGAACAGCACTGACAGCCCATCATCTCTGCACAGATATAATTACAGGACAATAACTATTATTATTTGCTAAGTTATTCAGAACAAAAATGTTTAAAGAAAAAAAATGATGACAGATAAATATGTATCAGACGCTCAGTTTCCTGGTACTAGCTAACTTGCTAGCTTGCCCCTGATGCAAGTATACTCAAAAATTCTTAGTAGTTACTCTTCAAAGATTACAGCATGATTAATATAAAGTTAAACGGTACACGTAAATCTAGCCCGAGTTTCCTCTGGCCCTGACACCAGACATCTATCTGTCAAAATTTCTAAGTCTGGTGTCAGGGCCAGAGGAAACTCGGGCTAACATAAATCATACCTTATCTGTAAGGCTACATTTATGAAAAATGTTTATTTATCCTTTTTTATTTTTATTTCTTCTCTGAATATAAATACACAACAAAGCTACACATTGTATGTAATGAACATACTTCATCTTCTCATTCTAGAGCTCAACGATATAATGTATGTCCAATATATTAGCACAACAATCAATTAGTGCTCAGGTTCCTTCAAGGAATAAATTTGATTTGGCAAACAATAATTTCTTTGTTAGCACTGCATAAAAATCAGCACATCAGTGTAAAAGACAAAATAATAAGAATATCACTGAAAGAGTATGTTTGAGTATGTATGCATATTGCCAATCAATAAATATTGGAATATAAGAAGGTTTATTCTTACTACAATAGGCCAGCTACAATGTACACAATAGTTCTTGCAACAAACCTTTGTTTTCAAAGTCATTCATTAGGATATATACCTGTTACTCAAAACCAGATTGTAAATATGACAAAATATCAATTTCTCGGCATCACAATAAAATAGTAGGTAATAATTATTACATGTTATTTGCATCATCTACTGACCTCTGAGTATAATTTCTGTCAGAGCTTCAGCACTGCCACTGTCCTCCCCAAGGGGCAGGAAACCCAGACGCCTGGCTGTAATGAGAACAGAGTGAATTTTAGATAAAATTTATAAGTCCATGAAAATTAATAATCTTTACTATGAAACTGTACATGTGAAAATGGTGATGTGTGATCAAACCAAGAAAATGGGTTCACAGGTCAGACAAAAAGAAAACTGTAGAATCTTAAACACTAGACTATCATATTAATTAGGACATAAACATAACTGTTATATTTTGATTATATTCAATGTTTTGACATGTACTGTAAAAACCTGTGTAATTTGCGCACCTTGGTAATTTGCGCAGGTACTTTTTGAGGCTGAAAATCTGGAAAAAACCTTCTACTTGAATATTTTGAGCACCAAAAAAAATCTGAAAAAAGCAATGTTCATGCTCTGAAAATCGATGTCTTTAAAATGAAAGACAAACCGCTTGGGATCCTTGGGATTCTTAATTGATTAATGTGAGCTCATAATATCTCCTGATGAAAGACATAATTAGATCTTTGTTCATCGTTGCTCATTTGGCGACATTTACAGGTAATTATAAGTTAACCGGAGGGCAAAACCACTGAGGCCGTCTGATCCCGGACAATAGACTTAGTAGGATCGCCATGCTCCAGTGAAAATTATTGACACTTCTCAACACCACAGTTAATACAGATTAAACTGCAGTAATTATCAGTAGCACTCTATCTGTGCTTACCGGTACTTCTGGTGACATTCTGGTGACAATCTGGTGATATACAATGTGTGCCAGATTGAGGACATCACTAAAATGCTACTACTAGCAGCAATATACTATGCACTTTTGGCGAGATGTTCTGGTAAACTGATTTGTGCGCTGCGATATCGACATGATATCACTGCAAACTTTTTATTTCTGTAAGGGTCTCTACTGTTTGTATGAGGATATTCCCCAGAGGTAAAATGTAACTAAGTTCAAAAATGAATATGGTTTCTATTATAATCAGTTATGATAATACAGAATTCAGAGAAAATTTGTACGAATTTGATATACAATACTAGTAGTCTGTTGATTTGTAGCAAAGCCTTATAGCAAAAGGAAGCCTATATTGTAGCTATGGAACAATGCCAGAAATCTGCAAAAACTGTTAGGGTTACCTCCCTTGCCTCAGTGTTCTTGTGGTGAAGCTACATGAAATCCAGTGTTTTCAGCTATGACTATGTATACAAAGCATTCAAACTTACACTGTGAGATCTGTTGCAGATCAGATGTGACAATAGCCACTAAACACTTGCAATATATTTATCTTTAAATAAATAAATAATGCTGGTTTTATCACAGGGAACATGTGTTTGTGAATCTGAGCAGCAAATTATGTCAGCAATTATTACAAAATTACAATGTTAATTTCATCAGTTATCCTGAAGGATAAAGACAAGAATGTATATATATGCAAATTAAAAAATTATCAATTAAAATGTCACAGTCCCAACTAAGAGTGATCATGTCATTTGTTGGAATCACAAACAAGATGATAAAATAACATGTTTTGGTATCAAAATTAATTCAATGGGTTCTATATATATGATTTCAGATTTTTTTTTGCATTAGGATTTGTTTTGAACTGAGCTTAGATTCTTATACTCAGTCTCATGTATAAAATCTGTAGACATTCAAAATTGCTAGAGTGACATCACTGAACTGATTGACAAATATATATGCATATATACAGATTGGAAGAGTGACCTCACCTGTTATGTGATGTTTCATTAAAATATGTTAAGAGGCTTAGCCACCAGAGTGATTGATGATAGTTTATCAGGACAATACAGTACAACATGATGGAATTGACATGGGTACATGTAACCGTACCCCCAAAGAAATTGGATGTGAAGCACCTGTTCTCAAATGGGTTGGAATTCCGGTACCAAATGTGACATATGTCAAGATCAATCCTCGAACCCAGATATGTTTCTGTCAGTCATCGGCATTCTCAAATCACCATAGCAAAACATGTTTTTTATTACAATAGACACTAAAATCCCTTGATCAAAATCAGATTATGATGACAACCATAAAATTTCTATCAGGGTACATTGAGGTTCCTCTGATAGAAAACCTTGGTTAAGCAATATATTTGTCAGTACTGTCTGTTGAGTTGATTAAATAAAATACCTTCTGTGGCAGTGGCCTGTCCAACCACAAAGCAGGTCCACCTATCCATGGGCTGCATCCCTTCACCTATTAACAAAAGAGGAGATGTTGATTTTGCTTTACATGTAAATATTGAAGTAAAAAAATAATCTTTTAGCTACTACCCTTTGTAATTAATTTCTGACAGAGTTAGGGGGATATAAATTGAAATGTATAAATAAAATAAAGCATGTCTGCTTAAATAACATAATAAAGAAAGAAATCTAACACTATACACAAATGTTCTTGTGACATCTGTCCTTTGATAATCAAAGGCAGAATAAGCTAGCCAAAAGCAAAAATTCAAAAAATTCATAATAATATTGCTATTTTACGGCAGTCCAAGAAAGTTTATTAAAACTAGAAAATGTCTGTAAGACATAAATGCCCCTGCTCATGGATGGCATGTGACAGGACGGGACGGGATGGGACGGGATAGGACGGGCACATGGAATGCAGAGACTGATGAGACTGTACATATCATGTGCTAACAGTAGTTCACAAGCTCTGGGGTAAGCAGGCTATGGAATGATGTCCAAAGTGGAAATGATTCAGAGATATTTTGTTCCATAAAACAGTAAATTGACAATTTAATATAGCAATTTGATTTATATGTCGTTTTTGGTATGGTAAAGAAAATAACTGTCATTGTATAAATTCTATCCCTCTGCAAAAAGTTCTGATTTCTTTCCAAGGTAGACAACTCTCATCAAGATCAAAATTATTGAAAAATGTAAAATAATGAATTATAAAGACTTTGTGCGTATTTGGTTCAATTTTTCACTCTTTTTGTATGAAACTTTGTGTCCTGTTTGCTTTTAGCTTGTATATGATAACTTTTATCGATACAATTAAAAAAAAAAACACATGTTGTAGATATTTTATGATAATAAAATATTTGTAGGTTTGATTAGCAATGTTTTTTTCATTTTTATTTTATTGTTGTTATAGTTTTGAATAATGCCATACACTCAAAAAACATGACAGTGTTAAATTTGACAAAAATTCAATTTTTTGGTATTTTTTACCAAAAAGAATCCCCAGTTTATCGGAATGATTAGATTTTCATAAAATCATCTCTACATAGTGACATAACCATTTCGTGAAAGTTTCAACAATTTCTGCTGGTTAATTGCAAAAGGGTGGAGCCTCCTTTACTATCAGAGAGCTAGATAACATTTTTCAGAGATATATTCACTGACTTACATCTCTGACATAAAGCTGATGCTGTATCTCCCCTCATTCACTCTTTATCCTTAAAGAGAGACTAAGATTATCTCCCCTCTCTCTCACCGATGCCAAAGGAAACATCAGATGAGGTAATCTCCCATGATTTAACCCTCAGATACAACACATGTCTGAGGTTACATCACCTGAATTGCCCTGCTACATCAAAATAAGGATAGTCTCCCTTTACCTAGCAAAGAAGGTCGATACATACACAAATGTACTAGCTATTCCAGATAACTTTCTTTACAAACCTGACAGTGAGTCTAGCACCATTTCAGTTGCTTTCACAGCCTGTTGGCTGGTGAATACAATTGCTGAATATTCATCTGGCTTTGATAATTGATCTGCAAAAAGGTCCAGGTTCATGAAGTCAAAGGTCAGCACAGGGCAAAGGACCGTATTAAAACCAGCATTTGTCAGCAACTACAAAAAAAAAGGAACAATGCAATTAAAATATGACAGCTTAAAAATTCATTTATTCATAATATGGCCATTCCAGACACCTGGACTGGATCCCTCACGGAAGACCTGAGGTAGCTTGGTTGATTTGAGTCTTGGTGTTCAACCCTGTTACATTTGGTGTCCAATTAGATGTACCCATGAAAGATAGTATATAGGGTACTGTGTGTAGAAAACTGTGATGGGAAGACTTTTATGAAGGATGGAGAAGTAGAACTTCTACTCCTCCATCCTTCCTCAAAGTCTTCCCAACCCTGTAGAACAGATATGGACTAGGTCAATTGCTAGACCTGAGGTAGCCTAACTGATTAAAGTTTTATTTCTATAATTGATATACATATGTATATATACGTATAGGTCTAGACTCATATAATCCAGTGTAACAGGATAGGCAAAATGCACAGCTTTACCAGTTTGAACCCTAGACGGCCCTTCCAACTTTAGACAGACACTTTAACAAATTGAGGTACCTGGTCACCAGTGATCGACCTAGTCCAGTTCTGCTACACCAGTATGGCCATTGCAGTTTCATTTTCTGTTGCAAAGATAATGATATTCAATTCATGATGAGAGGATATTGATATCTTAGGGTGTACTTCTAGTCACAGTGGCCTACACATATGTCGGTAAAGGAAGCTCTGTATATACTTAACCAATGTAACATTACACTATAAGTAGACTGTTTTTCTATTTATAAACTTGACCTTTGACCCAGGAAGCAATTCAGAGTAAGGTTGGTGAGTTATTATTCCCTCCAATTATCTGTGGGGGATCTCAATAACACAAAAAAACCTGTTGTCTCAAAAGTATAACTAGAGCAAACCATCCCCATGGACCAAAACCCAATGAATGCAGGCATTATGTCAGTGAAGATGGCATGATAAAATGTCTACAGAAACGTTATTATGGAACTTGACACAAAAATAGATTACTGTAACACAACACAGTAAAAGTATAAATAAAGGCTCATATATTGTCTGATATAATCACTTCATAAAACATTATCTCAAACCCTCAGATGGAGATTGTACACTAACTGTATACATATCACTGTAGAATTCAGTAGACCTAGGCTGTGTGGACCTGGAATAGTGGGTGATCACAAAGATACGGCCAATGGTTCTTCTGGTTAACCATGCAGGTTTATGAACCCGTCTTTGATGAAGAGAAATTATAATATCATACAAAGGAGAAACTTAAAAGAAAACTTTTTTGTCTTTTCCTCTTTTAAACAGCAAGTTTTCACAGTGATAAAAACAATATTTTGGAAAACAAAACTGTTATTTAATTTTACTGTGTCATCCAATGGCTGTCTATACATCATAATTATATGACATTGTTTTTGTTTTGAATTTGTCCTGAATAAAGCATATCTTTAATCTTCAATAAGATTCATCAGTTTTGGAGCAGTCAAATTTTGATAATACCGAAAAAAGCAGAAACCACTGGAAATAAGCCACAGTAATTAAGATGCAATGTCATATGGTAGAATTAAATTGCACAGCTAAAGCCTAATAGCAGTGTTCCATCAAGTCTGTGTGCCCGGATCACACAGCAATGACCTTGGCAGTTTTATTTTGGATCTACTTCACTGTATTTAATCAAGTCTGTCTGGGATCACACAGTAAAGTCTGTTTGGGATCACACAGCAATGATCTTGGCAGTGTTATTTTGAATCTTCTACACTATAAATATTATCAAGTCTGTGTGGATCACACAGCTATGATCTTGGCAGTGTTAATTACCACTATATTATAATCAAGTCAGAAGTGTGCGAGATCACACAGCTAAATCCTTACCAGTGTTCTTTAGGATCTACTTCACTACAGTGTATATTATAATCAAGTCTGTGTGGGATCACACAGCTACCACCAGTACATGTGGTCATGTCCAGGCACTCATCAGCTAGGGCCTGGAGTGACCAAGTCCTGAGATCATAAAAAATGGACCCCTAGCCTGTAGACGGGGGAGG
>JAULCA010014457.1:5294-18982 GCA_032360845.1 Crassadoma gigantea
GTAAGCTAAGTTAAGATAGGTTGAGTTTCAGGTTAAAGTAAGCTAAGTTAAGATAGGTTGAGTTTCAGGTTAAAGTAGGCTAAGTTAAAGTTAGTTGAGTTTTAGGTTAAAGTAAGCTGAGTTTCAGGTTAAGGTATGTTAAGTAAAGGTCAGTTGAGGTTATCAAAAATGTTAAATGAAATTAATGTTTTGGTTAATTGAGGTCAAGGTTAAGGTTAATTTAGGTAAAAACTAGTTGAGGTTAAGGTTGAGATTGTGACAGAGACTAGGGTGACCTCTCTAGTGAGGCTAGTGTCAGGTTAACGTTGTCACACGATGCATTTGACTGTATATTTAATCTTCTTTTGAGTAAGCTAAATTTCACTTGTAATAAATCAGTATCTTTATTGATATTAGTCTTCACACTTTTACCATATACCACAATTTAACCCTGTCATGGTAAAATTTTACATTTCATGTTCACGTGACATAATGGTAAGAATGTTGTAGTTGTGAAATACTGGTAACTTTTATTTATGTGAAACTAACAAGTCTATGGCATCTTTAACTCTCCCCGATCCTAAATCTCTTCTACCACGTTCTCCTCCCCATCCAGTCATTCCCTCCCCCTCCCAACTCAACACCCCTCCCCATTTAGTCATTCCCTCCACCTCCCCCTCCCCACCCCTCTCCACCCCTCCCCATTCAATCTCCCCCTTCTCTACCCCCATCTCCACCTGCACCGTGTCTAATAGTGATGCAGTACAAATCGAAATATGTAAACAAGTGATAAAACCCAACCACTGTCTGTTGGTAAGACGGAGGGACATCTTTTCCCAATTAACACTCCCAACTATGATATAGGGTGTAGGGCATTTCCCACGCCCCCATCCTGTCCCCCCCCTCCCCCCTCCTGTCCATGTTAAACATCTGTGGGGCTGACAGACAGTGCTACAATCCTGGGAGACACAGCAGACCTTCTGCCTCTTTTAATATGTAAGCCTTTTTTTCCCCCGCCTTATTGCGTCTTCTGGTGACATCATCTTACATAACAAACATTTGAAATCATTAGTCAAAAGGGAAAGTGCAAGCGCAGAGACTACGATAAACTGTTTCACGATAAACTGTTTCATGCTGGTGTTTCGGGGTTGTGTAGACGTTTTGTAACAGTTGGTCATTCAACAGTGATTTTATTTCAAGACAATTTTTTTTGTTCTCAAATAATTTTAATCAAATTTAAATAAATCATTTAAAATTCATGAACAATAAAAATAAAAAAAATATTTCAACCGGTTTTTCAGCAGAACGTTAACTTACCTTAGCAGGATGGTTTCCAGGCAGTCAAATTAAATTTGAGTGTTTTTTTAATATTTGCAATGTTTTGTTGCTTTATTATCTTGCTGAAAATAAGGATGTTTAAATTGCAGGGAAAGACATAAAAACAAAATTATGGGAAATGAATATTAAAAAATGACATTTCTCTATAGAAAAGTTATATTCGACTAAAAATGAACATCGCAGTTTGTTTACTGGAAATCTTTGTTGAGTAAAAAATTCACCCTTCACTAGAAAAATTCATATTTGCTCAGTTTCAATCATGCTCATCACATGTAATTTACATGTGGTATTTTGTGTAATAATATTCGCTAACATAATAAATTTGTCTTAATTGCAGAGGCAAAAAAGGTAAAAAATAAACTGTGGCAAAAAAATTCCGGTATGCAGTGTATCTTTATAAAACTTATTGTCAACTTCAAATGGCAGAAATGTTGCCTATCCCAAAATCGAAATTTGGCAAAAACAAGAAATGTTTTGTCTTTGGTATGTGGCAAAATGTCAAGTACAGATATTTCTTAAATGAGGTAGAATTCTGAGTAGTGTCCAGTTCCACTGAGTACACTGGTCAGTCGAGTGTCCAGATTTAAATCTCTGGCCTGTTGTCAAGTTACAAACATTAGATTTAATCCATATCTTATAGGGTAATCTCACTATCTTTGTGGCTCAAGATTAAACTTGGATTATCCTATTGAGATGATAAAAGCTATTAGGCGTTGAAGGATAGGAGATTATCCAAAAACATTTTGAGCCAAATTAAATATCTTGACAGTTGGTGACCTATTATAAGAAGACACAGCCATGCAGGAGGTGAATAAGAACACCTATTAACCTTCTAAGTAATAACCCACAACTATATTTAGTTACATAATACAGTTTAAGTATTTTGCCAGATAACAAATTGTCTGAATTCTGTTATAGATTCTTACTCAATTAGGGAATCAAATTTATATCACTGAAAATAATGTTTGATGCAAAATGTGGTTTGATGTGACGTCATCTTACGCATCATAAAAATGTAACAAAGTATTTGCATTGTGTTTTCTGTTATGGTTTTATATAATTTATCTTAATTAATATCTAGTACAAAAAACCAAGTAAACACACCATCTTATTATTTTTTAATAGTTTTGATAAAAAATTTCCTTTATGCATTTATATTAAAACTATTCATCAAAAAAGTTATTTGATTTTATAGTAATGAGCAAGTATCCTTAATGTAGTCTTAGAAGAAATAACAGTTGTCACAAATTATCAGGCTCTGTGAAACTGAAACTAGCACCTAATATATATAGAGGACATTCGAGATAAAACTGGGATATTAAAGATATGAACTCATTATTGATTTATTGAAATAAATCTTAAATGAAAATATGATGCAGTAATCAAAAATAATCACAATAGTCTTTTGAAATATTAACCACTCCTCATTTTTGTAACCAAATTATTGGTATTTGTTCTTTTTTTCCACCTCTAGTTTTGTCTATATTATACTTACTGTATCATGAGGCATTTTTAAAGGGATTAACATTTGTACGATTATCCTTACAAATTTCTTGATTGATAGCTCCCGTCAATAATAAGATTTACAGATTAAGAGATAATCTGATTCAAGCTTTTATAATCCAAATAGATAATACACATTTTATATCACTTATTAAACCCCGCATAGTCATTGGAATAATCCTCTCCAAACTGAATGGTAGAGTTCATTATTGAATTAAGGGAGTAAGGTGGCTGTCAATTAGTCTATCAATGACCTTCATAATGTACTAAAAGGGAAGTTCAAAGTCATTATTTCTTTTGGCTATTCAGCGTTTTAAAATTTAGTTTTTTAAATTAAAAGGGAATGAGTTTACAGGTAAATTAACTGTTTGATTACACTGTGAGCCTATTCAAAATATGTGTGTATCCCTACAACAGTTATCTATTACATGTACATAAATTTTCGTGATTTAAGAAATATTAGACAGTGAATTTTAAATCAAATACAGCTATATCATTAACATAACAAAAAAATAATACATATGTATATGGAAAAAAAATCTTTGCAAATAATTATCACAATATTTTCTTATTTGCCCAAAGGGGATTTGAAAATAATTTTTATTTAAATTTTGATGTGTACCACAGAATTTGAAATTGTTTTATAAATAAATGAAGTATTAAGTATGGGAATAATAAATTAAGAATTATGGGGTTTTATAACAATTTTGAAACTTTATTACACTGTAATTGGTGAACAGGATGCTCTATTAAATCCTTGTCCTGTCTTTATCTGATGTATGTGGGAGGATCTCAGGGGACCATTCTGGGTTTCTGAAGGCCAGCCTCCCGGTCCAGCCGTTTCTGGGACCAGCTATTGGCTCTCTGAAATAGACACACACTGATCTGGGGATGCTCCTTGTTATCATTGGCTTACAATAACAGGATGCTCCCTGAAATAGACATCCCACCACCTTTTTGTGGCAGAGAGGAAATTGATCTGAAATTGATCTCTCTAGTAGCTCTGACTGACAGGCAGTGGAGCATCCCTCTGCAGTGTTAAACACTTGACAGGCTGAAATAGACATCAGAGTAGACTGTTCAGCTTTACAGAGAGAAAACCAAAAAAAAATAATGGGTGAAATGTTTTCAAAATATTATTTCAATTTCATAATTATTATCAATGTATCATCTATAAGTTATATAGTTTCTCACTTGTATGGTGACATGCACTAAAAGACTAGAAATATTTTACAAAACATAATAATTTTTTTTTTAAAGATGAGGTCAAGCTTACCATGCTTTCCCCTTAAAGTCCCAGGAGTGATAACAGCTAGTGATAGCCCTAATCTATTACAATGGCTTACCACTGGGGCTCAATGGAGTGTCATCCTGTTGTCTATTTGTTCCTGTTTGAATACAAGAGTTCAAACATAATTATTTCCCTTGGATGTTTGATTTATTTCACATTTAACAAAAGGCACAAACACCTCTTGTGTGATACCTGTAAGGAGAGGTAAGGACCTCAGAAATTGGTAGTTTGTAATAATGTGGATACTACAAATACTTGTTGATATTCTTGAATTAAAACAATCACGATTAAATTTTAAAGATAGCTAATTAACTAAATAACATTATAATTGAATTAATTAAATTACATTATAATTGATACTGTATATAAAATGTTGATTATATTATACAAATTTGGTAAAAAAAAAGTTATGCTGCTTGAATTATTAATTATTTTTATATTATGGTTTGTTTGTGTTTGTTTACATCATTACGACAGATAATATAATGACATTTGATGAAATCGTCCACAGATGATGGGACCAACACTGATCAAGGGCTTTTTAAATTGCTACTATGTCTTCCTGAAATGTCTTGACCTAATCAGGATAGCATCATGCTGACCAAAGTCAAATTATTCTGACAACTGGCTAACCAGGTCCCTGGATACTTGGGCTAAACATCAAAATCTTTATGGCACATGGTGGTTGGGTCAGCATCTGATGTCACCAACCCTTAGTGGTTGGGTCAGATTTGTTAATGGGATAAACATTTGAAGTTTCTGGTCCTGTGGTCATTGGGGCAAAGAAAACTCGGGGTAAACTTCGAAATGTCTCTGGCCAGTAAATGAGTGGTCGGGTGGCACAATGGATAGCCAACTTACTTTTCACTAAGACAGCGGGGTTTGTACCTACCATCAAACGTGAACAGTCATGGGGTCACCCAGCTGTCTGACCATTGGTTTTCTCCAGGTACTCTGGTTGTCCCCCATATTGAGATCCCTGTGATTACCTCTGTAACAAAAGTTGATAAAACTTGTTCATAATTATTATAAAGTAATTTATAAGCTCATGTTTTACAAATTTCTAAAGCTTAACACCTAAATATCTCTGGCCTGTTGTGATGGGGTCAGGGAATATTCAAGTTAAACATTAAAATCACTTTGACTCGTGTTTAAGGATGTCTTCTTTTAGGATAATCCACTAGATACAGATGAGTAAGTTTTATGGCTTAAGAAAATCGGATAACCTCTATTGATAAAACTATTATATATTTAAATAGGATGTAAAATGAAATTTAAACTTTTTTAAACTTTATGTCATTTAGTAGAACTTTGATCAAAACTGATGATAAGTGACTGAATTATTGAAAAAACTGCTATAACAGACGGCCATGTTACGAGATTCAGTGTCATTGGGTGTGAAACCAGGGCATGTTTATTGTGTTTACGGACAAGACAATTTATTTTTTTCAATTTGATTTGATTATCGCCCAGATTCTGTGGTGTCAAAGGGTGTAACTGATGTGCCCAAACAGATAGTTATTATAAATAGATAAACCTATATTTTTAGACATACGTGGTATGCAGAATTAAAGTGCATTGCATTAGGCGTTGCAGTTCACTGACCAAGGAAGATAATTTGATTGCTAATGATGACAGCGAGGAAAAACCCACTCTCACTCAAAATATTTATGAACTTATTAAGAAAATTTGACACTTGATCCTCAATCTCAGATTTATTGCTATAAATCAATCATCCACTGTTGTTGACATTTTTTCTTTATTTTGAAAAGATACAGATACAATGTATTACAAAACATTCATTTCCTCAAATTTTATGCATGTTTAAACAATTATTATAAAAAAAAACTGTCTTTACATGGTAAAAAGAAACAAAATAAAACAAAAATGAATAAATAAACAAATATTGTTTACACTGAAATTGAGAGTTGCACCCTTGGAAAGTCACAGAAGTTGTCTCTTATTACAAGTGGTCTTATAATACAGGTTTAATTCAAAATGAAATCTGACTGCAATGGGAAATGTTATAAAGTGGTCTCTTAACACCTGTCTTTATACAGGTTCAATTCATAATAAAATCACTACAATGGGAAACATTAAAAGTGGTTTCAATTAACACAGGTGATCTCTTTAAACAGGTTTTATTCCCAAGGACATCATGACAATGAGGAACAATAAAAGTGGTCTTTTTATACAGGTTGTCTCTTTATACAGGTTCCATTCACAATGGAATCACTACAATGGGAAACATTAAAAGTGGTCTACCGGTAACATTAAAAGTGATCTAACATTAAAAGTGATCTAACATTAAAAGTGATCTAACATTAAAAGTGATCTAACATTAAAGTGGTCTAACATTAAAAGTGATCTAACATGAAAAGTGATCTAACATTAAAGTGGTCTAACATTAAAAGTGATCTAACATTAAAAGTGATCTAACATTAAAAGTGATCTTATAACACAGGTGGTCTACAATGTAGAATCAAAAATTACTTCACTGGAAAACAATAAAAGTGGTCTCATTACACAGGTGGTCTTTTAATAGAGGTTGTTATATAACAGGTTTGATTATCTTGAAAATGCTTAAATGGAAGTATTGTATGATCAAATCATAGATGTTTACAGATTGGTAAACATTTGTCTTCTTAGAGACTTTGATGTTACGTTTGATGTCGCAAGCCCACGACAGGACCAATTGTCTTTGTAGTAACAGACCACTTCATAGCTTTCACTCATTCACCCCTGAAGACACATTTGAACTCATCAAATTCAAAGGTTGGAATAGTCCATTGTGAAATTTCAGGGGTGAATGAGCTAAACAAATCCTTGAACCATTTTACAAGTGCAAGAAAAATGTCTATTGCTGTCAATTTTTTCCTGTTTTCATCTCAAAGAAATGAAAAGAAACAGGAATTTGGTCAGTGATTTCTTGAAGAAGTAGATAAAAGAAGTTGCTCTTGAGCACAGATAAGGCAGCTTCCCATTATGCTGTACAATGATTTATATGGGCTGCAAGTTGTTTATTTTATGGAGGACCTGATACTTGTCTGTGGTGGTGGTTGTCTGTAATTTCATCCGTTTTCGTTGTAATTTTGCAGGAATGTAAGGATGGGGCCCATTGCTGGTATAATCTTAAACAGCTGCTGAAGCATTTTAATTCTAACCGAAATTGTGAGAACAGACAAAATACGTTTTCTCATCTATCCCCCGGAAGCATGTGAAAATATCTTTCTGTGTTTTTATGACGATAAAAAATGGCCATATTACTCAGTGATACATTTGTGTCGCTAGCTTTATCACTGACGTAATTAGAAAAAGTGGATTCTGACAAGAATTGGGGACAGGGGGGGTAATGTCTACAGCGAGTCTGAACACATTTAAAACTGTAAGGACATGGGGTGCTGCCACCATCTCACCAGAGAGCACAGAATAAAGATAGCAGCCTGTTTATATTCTGATGAAATAAAAAAATCAAAATATGGAGAAAGCCTTTATGTTGAAAGAAAATGATAATGGTGATGTCGACAACAACAACAACAACAGCAGCGACAGCAAGGACGACAACGATGACGACAACGACGACGATGATAATGATGTTATTCACAATAACAATGACATCAATGATAGGATGATGATGATGATGATGATGATGACAATGATGATGATGACAATGATGATGATGATGATGATGATGATGATGATGATAATGATGATTGCAATTTGGAACATTAAAAGTGGTCACTTAACTCAGGTTGTCTCTTAATGGAGGGAGTGTGATGAACAGGTTTAACTGATAAGCTGTCTTCACCCTTAGTCACACCCCTAAGAGGATGGAGGGTGTATATGCTTTGCTATCCTCCTCAACCCTCTCTTACCCTTAAAGTGATCCAATTTATTTTTCTCCCCACCTTCCTTGACCCTCCCCCACCCCTAGGGTTTCTCCACCCTCCCCCCCCCCCACCCCCTAGGTTGATAGAGTATACCCTGTAATTGATTCATCCCTCCACACCCTCCGTAACAGCCATGAGATGATGCAGTGTCCTGATAAATCTACAGTGATGCTTTGTAATGGTATGTGAAATCTAACACTGATAAAGCCTTTGATATCATTTTCTGTTCCACTTGGTCCTGATTAATCCTTAATTGACCCTGACACCCAAGTAACGAAGCCCCTTCATAGTCGGGGTCAGGTTCCTGGATGAGTTTAGGCAAAATTAGGCATTCATTTTCACGGTCGATGATGTTGTTTTAAAGCTACATAAAATCACTTTTCAATCTATGTTTGAACTTTTTACAGTTTTTTGTCTTTAAATAATTCTTGCCCCCCCCCCCACCACAAAGGATGATTTTAGAGGGGGGGAGGGGGATGGGGTTATAGGAATCACCCTGTCCATCAATCTGTCTGTCTGCTCATCTAATTGTGCATGTATTTATATATTCCTGCTAATCACATTTTTTTTCTTGACATACTGCAAGTACATTGCATGTATAAGTGCATGAAAAGGGATTTGCGATTCTACTTTTCTTTTGGAGTTATGGCCCTTAAAGGGGGAGGGGGGATGTATATCTTTGTAGCAAGCTCACAGTTTTTCTGGTTTGTTTAATATTGTTTTTCATACAGTATGTGTAAAAAAAAATTATGTTTTTGTGCTGTAATAAGGATTTTTTAACACTTATTAACTGGGAAAAACAAAATTAATAATTGTCATTCTGTCCAGGGTTTGACTGCAGCTGATGTCCTGGCTGTCCTTTTTAAACAAGTCATTATCACATTATCAGTTTACCTGTGAGCTTATGTCAATAGAACCTGTGAGTTTATGTCCTCAGAATCTGTGAGCTTATGTCCATAAACTGTGAGCTTATGTCCATAGAACCAGTGAACTTATGTCCATAGAACCTGTGAGCTTATGTCCATAAACTGTGGGCTTATGTCCATAGAACCAGTGAGCTTATGTCAATAGAACCTGTGAGTTTATGTCCACAGAATCTGTGCGCTTATGTCCATAGAACCAGTGGGCTTTTGTCCATAGAACCTGTGGGCTTATGTCCATAGGACCAGTGAGCTTATGTCAATAGAACCTGTGAGCTTATGTCCACAGAATCTGTGAGCTTATGTCCATAAACTGTGAGCTTATGTCCATAGAACCTTTGAGCTTATGTCCATAAACTGTGAGCGTATGTCCATAGAACCAGTGGGCTTATGTCCATAGAACCTGTGAGCGTATGTCCATAGAACCAGTGGGCTTATGTCCATAAACTGTGAGCTTATGTCCATAGAACCTTTGAGCTTATGTCCATAAAACCTGTGAGCTTATGTCCATAGAACCTTTGAGCTTATGTCCATAGAACCTGTGAGCTTATGTCCATAGAACCTGTGAGCTTATGTCTATAGAACCAGTGGGCTTATGTCCATAAACTGTGAGCTTATGTCCATAGAACCAGTGGGCTTATGTCCATAGAACCTGTGAGCTTATGTCCATAGAACCAGTGGGCTTATGTCCATAAACTGTGAGGATATGTCCATAGAACCAGTGGGCATATGTCCATAGAACCTTTGAGCTTATGTCCATAGAACCTGTGAGCTTATGTCCATAAACTGTGAGCTTATGTCCATAGAACCAGTGGGCTTATGTCCATAAACTGTGAGCTTATGTCCATAGAACCTGTGAGCTTATGTCCATAAACTGTGAGCTTATGTCCATAAACTGTGAGCTTATGTCCATAGAACCTGTGAGCTTATGGCTATAGAACATGTGAGTTTATGTCCTTGAACTGGTTAGCTTATGTCCATTGAACCGGTGAGCTTATCTCCATAAACTGTGAGCTTATATCAATAGAACCTCTGAGCTAATGTCATGGGAAAGCCAATCACAAAATGAAAAATTAATGGGAGGTAATATAAAAATTATATTTACTGTATGCATGTCAATTAAACTACAGTGGAGCTCTCAAAACAATTACCTACAGTGGGACTGGGATCCTTAAATGATTTGAAGAGAAATTAAGATTTTGTAAAGTTCACCAAAGAAAATAAGGAATAACCGAGCTTGTATTGACTGTTTGATGTGCAGTCTCTGTGTTCTGAAAGGTTAAAGGTGTAAGCGTGCCACAGCGGCCATATTGGATCTGGATTGTGTAAAGTGGACAGCCCCCTTCAAAGACTGAAACAGGAAGGGAGGGTCAGTTTATATAAATAGATAAAAAATAGGTCTATCTCTCTCAGCATAACAAATATCATAAAGACAGTCCTTGGGGCAGACTGCTAGATTAATTATCTAGAAACAGAAATATCTCATACAGAATATAAAAGTAAGGTTGATTTAAAAATCACAGAATGGCCGATTTAATTTATTTACAGGAAAATTAAAGTAAGAAGAGATTATTGGATTCTGATCTCTCAAAGATTTAAAGTGAATTATGTCATAAACTATGTCTGCTGTGTAACTCTGGATATTATTTCAATGAAGACGGGTGGCAGCCATCTTGTTGGTTGTCATGACGCACTGTCATCCATCATGAATTCTGTCGGCTCCTCCATTAGTGTCCAGGGATGGTAGTGAGAGTTTATATAGAGATAAAAATCCTGTTAATCTTACAAGATAAAATGATGGCTCACCGTGTCTGTTGTATATTAATGTTTGTTTGTTATTGGCATTCAACAGCGGGATTTCAGAAGAGACTTAACACAAAAATGGCTGCTCTTCAGCGCTTTACAATAATCAGCAATGCAGTGTATCTGTAAATGTCCAGTCTTTTCACTTGGTGTCATGATCACAATCAGAGACAGGTTTGCCAGATAGTGGATTGGAATTTAATTTGCGTGTAAGAGACATCAATTTTCCACTGATTCTAAGGGGCTTCTTTTCGATTGACATTTGCGCCAGGAGATGTGTGGGGCTTCAGTTTGACTGCTGTCCAGAACTGGCCTAACTTGACAGATTAGAACTGCGTAACTATAAGCTATCTTTGCTTTGGCAAGCCTTCCAGACAGTAGATAAAAAGTCTTTACCACAAGTGAGCATTTTGCTTGTTATCTTTGAATTTCCTTTTTTTTTTTTTGCGAATCAAATGTTTTTATAATTTATAACATTTAGCATGTTTGTTTTTTCACTGTTCCAGTGATTATATTTCATTGATATCATTGTAAATCGAATTCAAAAATTTACACATGTCAAATTAATTTTTTCGTTTGGGCGAGTCTGAATTCCGCTATCTTACGATTATATAATGAATACCCAGATATGCTTCTTTTTAAATCTAATGTGAAAGCATCAATGTTATCATTTCAGAATGTGTAATCACAAAAAAAAATTCAATTCAACAGTAAACTTCCTGAATTTTTAATGGAGTAATGTAATCTCTTTTGTTGACTTTTTGTGAAAATATGAAAAATTGTATACTGTCAGTATATTGAGACACTTAAGCTAATCACATCTGTCAGAATATTGAGACACTTAAGCAAGTCACATCTGTCAGAATATTGGGATACTTCAGTCAGTCACAGCTGTGTCAGTATATTGAGACACTTCAGTCAGTCACAGCTGTGTCAGTATATTGAGACACTTCAGTCAGTCACAGCTGTCAGTATATTGAGACACTTCAGTCAGTCACAGCTGTGTCAGTATAATGAGATACTTCAGTCAGTCACAGCTGTGTCAGTATATTGAGAAACTTCAGCCAGTTACAGCTGTGTCAGTATATTATGCATATATTCAGTAGAGCATTTTGAGACACCAGCGGGTTACACATTATCACCAAAGTAAAAGTTTTGCACTGTGTTGTGTTAAGTTGACCAAAGTTCAAATGCAGGGTCACGAAAAAGGTTATGTCATATGTTGAGATCTTAAAATTTCTTATAATACGTAGGTGTGGAATTCCTGGTGTTATCATAAAACAAATTTTCAACAAGCAATTGTACTTTCACTTCCTTAGAAAGTGCAAAAAATTCTGATGAATCATGAACTTATTCCTTATTGTTTGTAAATTGTTTCCTTTTATAAATCAACAGCAATCGATATAAGAGACAAGTTAAAGGAAAGAACATACAGATCATAAAATGTAGTGTTGAACCAGGAATTATCCTTTTTTGTTTATTTAAACCAATTGACTGATGCTTTTAACAATGGGGTTAAAACAGGAAGTTTAATTATTGTCTTTGAGTATCAGTTGGTTATTTTCACCATGACAGTATAACTCTTGGGAAAGTGATTTCACCTAAGTTATGTCTGTTATTGAGCAGATACAAGGAAGAGTTTAACAGAGCTAAATAAACCCTTGTATGGACAGATTTTATTTTATTTTTTCCTTTAAAACGTTATCTTGGGTGACACTTTCCTGGCATGTGTGGACTTTCATTGTCTTTTTCATGATAGGGCACTGCAATCCTGATTTTGGCTCGAGATTTGGGGGAGGGGGGAACCTCGACTATAAAGTGGTATTGTCTGCTCTACTGTGGGAAAACAGCGGGTAGATAAAAACTACAATGGAAAGTTGTGCTTTAGTCAATTCATTGATAACATTGACTTGTTTATATATAAATCTAGGCAGGCTTTCCATTTCAAATGTGACAGATTAGGAAACGTTGACTTTCATTTTCTATTCAGTTTGAACATTGTCTATCGCGTCGGCATGGAAGACATTATACGCTTAATTTATTTTTGTCAAATAGTGCTAATCAACCAGATCAGCGTGAGGGTGGACAGGTTTTGATATCAAGAGGAGGGGGAGTGGGGGAGGGTCGGGAGGGGGGTTACTCAGAGTTAGATAGGACAGAATCAAAATTAGAATAGGGTAGGCTATAGATACAGGTAAGTTTATAAGGAGATACAAGGTATACCTGGAAACTTTCACCTTCACTTGTAAAATCCATGTTCCTCTGGTCAAACTTTTACCCTTCACTTCTAAAATCCATGTTTCTGTGGTCAAATTTGAACCTTTAATTTAAAAATCCATGTTTCGGTGGTCAAACTTACACCTTCACTTAGCCCAGTGTTGTACTATGTTGAAAATTGATCACTCTTGTTGGCTCGGATTTTAGCATGCAGGAGGTCTTATTGTGGGAGGAAACCGGAGTACCTGGAGAAAACCCACTTAGTCAGGCAGGTAACCCCATACCTTTTCACGTCTGATCGGGGAATCGAACCCCAGTCACCTGGGATGCGGGGGGCTAATTTAGACATTGCCATAAATTGTATAGCATTTTTACTTGAAGTTGTTTATCAATTTACTATGGAAAAACATTTTTAATATGAAAGAAATATTTTCATTACAATTTCCTTTACAACAAACAGAGCTTGTCTTAGCCACAGGGATTTGATCCGATAACTTTTTATTATAAAGCAGGGAACCAACTTATTCATCCCTGAAGAAACATTTGAACTCATCCAGTACCAAAGGTTGGAATAGTTCATTATGAAATTTCAGGGGAGAATGAGCTAACACCATATTTAATTAATCTATACTTTCCTGCATTTAACCAGAAAATATTCCTAATGATTGTCTTCTATAAATGAAGAAAAATTAACGTTATTGAGAAAGTAACTTTTGCGAAGAAGGATGGGGGGGGGGGGGGGGGGGG
>JAULCA010014568.1:0-11295 GCA_032360845.1 Crassadoma gigantea
ATGAAAACTCTTTTCAGTTCCGTAGACTCGAAGGCATTATTTAACTATTTGAAAGACATCGGTCTATTCTACAGACTATGATGTCTTTTAACCCATCTTACCCTCTCTGACGTTATATACATCACCTAATCCATATCATCTATTTGTTATCTCTTTTATTTTTTTAAACCCATTTGTTTTATCTATTCAAACAATGCAAATGATTTTAAAAATATGCATTTTTATCTGATTTTATCCTCACTACCACATGTTTGTTTAAAACAATAAAATAAATAAATCACCGTGACCCTAAATGACCACAGCTGTCGATGGGCCGTTAAAACAAAACAAACAAACAAATCTATTGATAGATCATTTAGTGACCATGGTGGTTTTACTGCTTCTATTAATATTCCTTGTCTTTTTAAACCGGTCTATAAACGTAGGATTTGGCAGTACAAGAGGGCACATTTTGAAACAAATTAATGAACTTATATCTGATCAGAGTTGGATAGATATTTTTCATCAACGTGAGTCAATTAATTTAGCCTGTGATCGTTCTACGGAAGTTTTTCTGTCTTTTGCTAATGAATATATTCCCAGTAAAGAAGTAAATATAAAATCTTATGATAGGCCATGTATGACGTCTGAGCTTAGAAAAAACTTAAGAATTAGGGAAAGGCTATATAAAATAGCGAGGCCAACCAAACGTTTATTAGAAATTAATAAATTCAAATCACAGCGAAACAAAGTTAATAATATGAAAAAGCATGCACGTGTTCCTTTTTATGAAAATGTTTTAGATATCATTGACGGCTTCTCATCTTCTGATCCTAAGTCTTATTGGAAATTAATTGGGGGGGGGGGTATTTCTGCCATGTGAAACGGGACGGGACAGGACGGAACGCGACGGGACGGGAGAGGACACGGGACGGAACGGGACGGGAGAGGACAGGACGGAACGCGACGGGACAGGACAGGACAGGACGGAACGCGACGGGACAGGACAGGACAGGACGGAACGCGACGGGACAGGACAGGACGGAACGCGGCGGAACGGGACAGGACAGGGCGGAACACGATGGGACAGGACAGGACGGAACGCAACGGGACAGGACAGGACGGAACGCAACGGGTAGGACATGGGCAACACTATATGCCCCCCTTCCTCGATGAAAATCAGGGAGTGTTAGTGTTTTGTCGCAAGCAGATGACATGAATCCTAAATACAGATGAAATGAAAAATAATTTTGAGATGTTCCCTGATCTTACTCCCCTCAGTGTCCGTCTCTGGCTCCGTGCTAGGTCTGCCTCAAAATGAGAAATATCTATTACTAATTACATAGTTACCAGAGATGAAGATAAAGCTGAAATATTAAATAACTATTTTAGTAGTATAACTAGAGTCGATGACAGTAACACTGATATTCAACTTATTGAACCAAAAACTGACAAACATATTAGTTCAATTAGATTAAATTCAACTGAAATACGCGATGTTCTACAGATATTGAAGTTTGGCAAGGCCTTGAGTGGGGATGGAATCAGCCACCATATGCTAAGAAATACTGCTCACAATGTTTGTACTCCGCTCGAAATATTATTTAAAATGTCCTCATCAGCAGGGATTTATCCAAGTAAGTATAAATTTGCTAATATAATGCCATTATAAAAAGGGTGACAGACATTCTCCTTCGAATTATAGAACAATTTCCTTCCTGTCCACTATTGGTAAAATTTTTGAAAGAGTGATTCTTAAACATTTGTACAACTACTTCATAGAAAATTCTTTGTTTTACAAAAAATCAGTCTGGTTCTACGTATGGTCATTCTACAGTGTATCAACTAATTGATATGTAACTTCAAATTGGTATTGGTAAACAATATACCTGTGTTGTATTCTGTGACATATCCAAAGCTTTTGATATGGTTTGGCATAGAGGTCTTGTGGTGAAGTTAAAATCGTACGGAATTTCAGGTGATTTGATTACATGGTTAGAAAATAATTATTTTCCTCGAAGATACCAAAAGGTATTTTTAAACAGTTCATATTCTTCTACAGGTCTAATTGAGGCAAGGGTTAATCTTGGACCACTTTTATTTCTTACATTTATTAATGACATATCAAATATTTTTAATCAACGTCTCGTCTCTTTGCAGACCATAAGTCATTACTTCAGTCATCTTCATCTTGTCTAGATATTCAAGACACTTTAAATACAGACCTAGAGAATTTAAATACTTGGTCAAAAACTGGTTGGTTAATTTTAATCCTGAAAAAACAGACTGAGAAGTGTTTTTTATTTCGAATTCCATTGATATAGAAGAAGCCTTACATTTAGAATTTGATGGGAAAGTCTTAATCTTTACAGATTATCATAAACATTTAGGGGTAACTTTTAATTCGTATGCAAATCGGGGGAGGATCATGTAAATGGAATTTACACTTCTGTTATGAAAAAAAATGTCTAACGGAAACTGAAACACTTATTAAGTAGGGATGCTCTTTGAAAAAATTCAAGACTTTTATTTTACCTGTTTTAGAATAGGCTTGTGAGTTGTGGGACGGTTGGACTATTTTTGAATCGGAAAAGTTAAAAAAAGGCCAACGTGAAGCTGCCCGCATTATTTTAGGACTGCCTTCATATACCCCTATTAATACTTTATACTACAAAACTGGTCTTGAAACTTTATCTAATCGCAAAAAAAGGAGGAAACTTTAACTGTTGTATAAGATGCATAATAAATTAACTCCTTATTACTTCAATCGTCTTTTGCCGCCTTTATCTGGTGATACTAATCGTTATGTTTTACGTAACAATAATAACTATAGGATTCCTCCTTTCAGATTGTCTCGTACTAACTCTTCTTTTCTACCTTCTACTCTTCACTGTTGGAATAACCTAGAAAATTCAGTTCGATCCCTATCCTCTTTTTATTCATTTAAATCCTGTTTATCATCAAATATTTAGTCAAGTTCACCTATTAACTATAAAATCGGAAATCGTAAACTTTATAATTTGCATACTAAGCTCCGACACCAGTGCAGTTCCCTTAATTATGATCTTTTTAGAGTTAACCTTGTTGAGAATGCATCTTGTAATTTAAGTTCGAAATCGAGAATGGGGGCTCAAATACTCTCGCACATCTATGACCAAGTGATAACAAAGCGTTGCAAAATTGAGTCATTTCGGTACATATACAACAACTATGGTACATACGTTTCAGGCGTAGTCGAAATCGACATCGGTTTGATGGACAACTCGTACACATGTTACACCTTTTTTTTGCATACGCTTCACTAGTCATTTGTCTGATGATGGAGGCAGTGTACATATCATACTAGTCATCGAAACGTCATATAGAAAAAATATTGGTTGTGTAAAAAGAACTTTTCATAAAATATAGCATATATGTATTTCAGACATTTGTAACGAAGCCCTGTCGATCAGTGCAGTGTAACAGACGACATTTCGGATAAATTACATAGGTGTTCAAGTTTTTCCATTGCTGGCATTGGATACTTCAACTGTTGTGCAGTTTGTACGATATTGCAGACCTTAGAATTGTTTTTGTTGTAATAAAGGTATTTTTTTCTTATTTTTTCTTTTGTGCATTTACAGTTACATTGTCAAGTCTACGTCAAGTCAACAATGGCCAGCGCTATTTCAGCAGCCGTCATGTTTATTTATATTTGATATTGCAGTTCCAGTCGTTGTTGTATTAATACGCTAAGAATTATGTCCTATTAACGACACAGCTTTCAAAGAGGCTGTATAGCGACATCGCCATGCAAATGTAAATATATATGTTTAAACTAAACTAAGGCCACGCTTGTTTCAAGTGTTGATTGACTATCGCACATGTAATATCTAGGTATGGATTTTATTCTAGGTCAATTACTTCTGCCTGACAATAAGACATACTCAAACTGCCGTAAACTATCTATATTTACAAGCTGTTATACATATGAATAAGAAAGTCTAATGCAGGGTATAAGTATGGTTGCTAGACTGTCACATAAACCCATTATACAATCCGGTATGTAATGTCTTATGGCCATTACGATATTTACACGTATGCTTATATTGCAATTAATGGAGAAGGGCATTGACCTGCAAAGACTACAGTAAGAAGATGTACAATATGTAAACTGCTTCTCCTCAGGTCAAGAAAATAAATCTTTCATATACACTTTGTATATGTATAAGCTCTATGAAAACAGGAGATCCAGACGGGCTTGGACATCAATGATGCGCTATATATGCGTGTACGGATGTTGTCGGTACAAAAGCTCCTTAAACATTCGGAATAAGATTCATCAGTCTGATGTGATTGATTAAGCCTAAGAAAAGACATCGGTCATTTGCACTCTTTATTTGACAAAGGGAACAGACCTTTTCGAAAGCTCACAAAATAAGTTTTCAATTTCTGTTTGTGATTAAAACAAGCTAAGCCTTTATAGTTCCTCAAACACAAAATTAATTATCACTGGAACAAGAAATTAGGCATGCGCACAGAATCAGAGTTTGAACATGAGAACAGTTTCCCGGCGTTGTTAATGTTGCCATCATAACATATGGTACCTCTCGAAAAAAACATTACTGATTGACTCCGCATCGTGTGCGATTTACCTACAATGCTAACGCTTAATAACTTGAGTTTTATTGAATCTATCAAAACTGTAAACTTGAGCTTCAAAAGTTGATAAGTTGTTTTTTCATTTGTCGATTTGAATGAATTTTATTAGCAGAAATGACTTTCTTATGACACCTGAATTCTACGGTGTCAGTATTAAACACCTTGTAGTTCAACTTTCTTATTCCTATCTTGAATGCCAAATACCATTTTAATAACGTTTCAAGACTTTTAACATTTTTATATTGATTCAAATTTACGTTGAATTAAGAAAATAAGATCGTTTTGCTATTATAAAGTCGGTGACATGAATAACGTCGATACTGAATGTTGACATCGCCATCTGTGTCATACACAATACAATTCTTCTGAGGTCACACAAGGGTCACTCGTATCGTTCAATTAAAGGCCAGCAAACTATTACCGTCTAAAAGACATGTTCTTCTGCACATTTAGTTATCAAAATTTTAAGTCTCCTTCATGAACTGTCATTTGTAAGCGCTCGAAATACCTTGTGTTTGAAATCTACAACTACATATTTCAAATAGAAAATGGTCTCCGTTGATAAAATCCTCCAATGGAAATGCTATGTGATCACAACATAGCTCTAATAAAGTCAGTGACGCGTGGAGAACCTTTTATACAACACCTAAACGTCATCACCTGGCCGTCATTCACCTGCATATGTGATTTATGAAGCATTCTTTTCCTCACAGTAGAAGATAAAAATCGATTCATAAAGATATTTCTTCACTTGTTCGTGAAACACACTTCTTGACACTTAACAGAAATAGCATTCAGCATTTAAACTACATGTGTACGTTAAATTTAATGCAGATACTACCTGGCGGTGGAAAGATTGCTTTCTGGACAAGTCCTCTATGAGACGTAGCAGATTCAGGTAAGACTTTCCAGAGTGTAGCTATGTATACCGTAGTCTGTGTGGAACGTTCCCTTTAGAAAGACATACAGCTCATAGGTAGCTTAAGTCAAAATGTGTGCTGTATGACACATTTTGTTTCAGCTGGTCATATGATGCACTATCTAATTACTTTGTTTGATATTGGCATAACTAAACACATTCTAATACAGGTGCTTCCCCTTTCGTTGTTCTTCTTGTGATTATAATTTAATTTAGAGTAACCTTCCCTTTTATGATTCATGATGTAACAGTAATTTTTATACGACCAATTAGTACTGATAAGTAACAGCACTTTTAATTGGACCAACTTGTGATGATTTGTAGCAGTACTTTTATTTGACCAATAAGTGCTGATTAGTAACAGCGTTTGTTATTGGACCAATTAGTGAAGATTTGTAACAAAATTCGTAAATGGACCAACTATTGACGATTTGTAACAGCGTTTGTTATTGGACCAATTAGTGATGATTTGTAACAGATTTTGTAAATGGACCAACTTGTTATACCAGTGATCGTTATTAGACTGATTAGTAATTTATGACTGTGAGTGTACTTTCGCTTAATTGTTATGTGATATCAATGTTCGTTATAAAATTAGTTAATAAGTCACGACAGTGATTGTAATTAGACCAATTTGATATATCAGTGATCGTTATATGGCAAATATATTTGGTCATTGAAGTGATTGTTATAAATTAATGAGTTATTTATAACAGTGGTCTGGTTGGTTATACCAGTGGTAGTTACAGGATAAGATTGTCGGGTGATGCAGTGGATACACATGTAACAAACTCGCCTTTCACCAAGGCGTTTGACTCTATCTGCAAGGCTATGTGGGGTTTCTCTTGGTAATTCGTCCCCCCTCCCCCACCCCCAACTAAAAAACCCTCCCCGGGTGCTAACATTCTGTTCAAAAATAGGTATAAGCTAAAGAAATTTGTTCATCATTGTAATAAAAGTTATATATATATGTTTGTACTGTTACTGGAGCAGCTTGTGATACAAGTGATAGCTATTAATCGAAATATATTTTTTATAAAAGCATATAATTGTATTGCTTAATGTAAATGCTAATTTTATTAATTGTATAACTATGTACTGTAAAGCGCTTTAGAGTAGCTTACATTAGCTAGATAGGGCGTTATATCAAATGTTGTATATTATTATTATTTATTATTATTATTTCTATTGAACCATAAAGATGTTTGTGACGATTCTTGACAATATAACTATGATTATAATATTAATTATAAATGGACACAAGACGTTTTTAAACAGGTAATTTTTAACAGTGATTGTCACGTACACGAGCTGAGTGCATTCATGTGTTTCATAACAACACTGATCGTTGTGCATAATACAACAACGTTTGAAAACCCCAGTAGTTTAAACGCCGGCGAGTTTAATACTACAGCCTTTAACAGGATAGCAATATTACATACGTGTATTTAAACATGAGCGTTATATCACCGAATCAACAACTAGTATAGACGAAAGTTGAAAGAGAATTGCAGGTGCTCATATAAATTGTGCTCAGGAACGTTGAATAACCACTCGTTTGGGTAAGTAATGACATTTAGCATATAGATCCAATGCATTTTACGGTTAAAAGAGTGTATTGTTAACCTTAAAATGTATATCCATCTGCATTTCTATTCCAGTAATCATTTTTATTTGTAAATGTCTTTGTCATTGTAAATTAATACCTTCATTTCAGTATATTGCCGATAACTTTCTTCAATGCAGTGTAGTAGTTAAAAATTACAAAGACATGTTTCAACACTGCCAATACTTATTGTCCGATGACCTTCTGTGAAAATTGGAAACCCTTTGGACTCAATGTCCCTTGTTCACATAAGCAGAAGTACGTATCTTTATATAGCTTGACATAGTTATAACAAAAAGTAATCAAGGAAGTTGTTTTAACCTGAAAATATATGCACGGGAGAATTATAAACATTCAATTCATAAGCGCCATTCTTTGAACCGTGACTTCAAATTTTCTCTATGTGGCTATATTTAGCTCAGCTTGCAAAGTTGCGTAACCTAATGCACTCGTACAAACATTTCACTCGCACTCGTGATCTGTTATAATAAAATCATATCGTTGTCAGTAAATGCCTCAATATATCTCGTTTAATTCCGGAACGCTACAATATGGCACCAACGGCTCCCAATTTTTTAACTCTTGTGTTTTTCTAGACTCCACGGCAATGGCATATTGTCAACAAAACCACAAACACTCGAAGCAATTTTATCATATTAAATTTTAACTTCAATCATTACAAAAATCAGTTCGTGTGCTGTAATCTAAATATCAGCATTTAGACACACATATGATATGTAGGTAATGTAAATTTATCGAACTTAAATGTATGGGGTTTGACGTTTTAAGTTTTTTGTTTACCAGATGCAATTCAGCATATATGTTATCTTAGAAGGAGCATGGTACTTAATACTTTATCATTACAAGGGTCGAAGGGCTTAAACATTTTAATGTCACAGGGGGGTCAAATGTCAGGGTATTTTAACGACTTCTGAATAAGCAATCGGTTTCGAGTAATGTTTTTAACCCGTAGCATGGAACTGAATGTGGCAATCATTGTTGTTCATAATATATTACGTCATCAACTACCAAGGTCACTAAGGCAAATGTGTTAAAACCTTCAATGAGGTCATAGAGTAACAATATTGTGCCAGGAGAATGCTAAGGTGAAGAAGTATCAACTGTGTTGTTATAAATTATTTTGATCCTCCTACAAGATCACGAGGGTCAAAGGTAAAGGTAAAATCTTTAAAACAATTCCTATCAAAGATTCATGAAGTCTAGTTTTCTAACATTTAGCATGCAGCTTGTTGTCTTTACACACCGTCATGTTTGTTAAATCAAATGACCATGGACATTTTTTCAATGCCACTTAGGTAATGATAGATATATGTAGAATCTTCAATCAAAGACACAGAAGGCATAAATTACTGTCAACATAAAAGGATGAGTTCATTTGTTATCTGCTTTGCATTGATAAATTTGTCCTGAAGGTGACGCATATAAGACGTAAACATGTTACCTACGAGTGAATCGTAGATGTTGGTATACAGGTCCATTGGAACTTTTGTTTCTTCATAAAACGTATTTTCCCATATACGTTCAGCTTCAAAACACCAAAACTATAACATGGCTGTTTATTGTGACTATTTGGCAAATGTTTTGAAAAGCCTGTCAAATGTTTAATAACAATTTCTAGTCAGTATAGAGGTCCCCGTCAACTGCTGGCAAAACACTAGAAATGTCATTGTTGAGTTTCATTCATATTATAATTTAAACTTAATTTGGTCTGTGAATACAATTGCAAGAAACATTATTTTTAATTAACGGGTTCTTCATTTGGCAGTGAATCCGTAAGTAATACATTGTATATATAATGGAATACCATATTTGTTTTTTTTAACAAGGTTAGGTAAAATATTTCTAATATTTTTAGACATGGACTTAAAAACTAACCATACGAAATAAGCTAAGATATCTTTTTATGACGAACTTTGACACTGTATATGATTTCTTATTTCGAAAAATAACGCTGAACATTAACATATTTCAAATGAAGAATTGTTCTCAAATATAACTAACTATGCGTTAACTCCAGATAAATAAGTAAATTTATGGCACCAGCTACATCATCTTCGTTAACAGAAACCAGGAGCAGATCCCACGGTTCTAATTTCACTAACTCAGATTTGTTTCTACGACATACAGTGAAGTGGTCAACTGCATCTCGGTTGACAGAACTATGATCAGATACAGTTGACTTGGTCGACTCCCCGCACTTTACAATACTATTGTCAATTTTCCAACAGTTGACAATGCTGTTGTCCGATTCACCACATATGATAATGCGTTGGTCAGCTCTCCTACAATTGACTGGTTAAAGTCATGGCCTTAGGATGAATAAGCCATTTCTTTATATAGTTAGTATTACAAACATCGATGCTATCTGTCTGTCTTAAGCTCGCTTTTATGTTTAACTTGGCTCTGTATTAAGACGTGTATCATATACTTATATAAATCAGTAAATGGTTACAACATGCTGATGGCTTTTCCCTGAAGATAGAAATTTTGCAGTTTCATTGCGTAACATATAAATAGTCTGATATTAGTGTGAAGACACCAACATATACCTTAACTTGTCTTGATATCTAGAACACATAAACATATTCAATAAATATGCATTTAAAATTATTACATTTCTGTTAATATTAATTACAGGTAATAACCAAGACAGTTTCGTGATACACGGTACATACCCCGTAATATACATGAGAAATGATAAGGATCAAAGTTCTGTCGACCCAAAATAGTTCAATTATGGACATCACCATATTACGTGTAGCTGTATAATGTTGAACTCCTTTTTTTCAAATTTTGATATATTCGTGTGTGTCTTTTTATGCTGATATAACATCGTGATGACCTTGCATGTTAATATATATGATACATTTTTTACATACAGCGGAAGACGTTTTACCTGATTCGTAAAAATGTCGGCGACCAGTGCGTATTTAGAAAGCCTGATAGACGAGACAGGCGGGTTTTCCAGATTCCAGATTCTCATGTTCTCGTCCGTGAGCATGAGCAAAATAGGACCCGTATGGAGCATGCTTGTCATGACGTTTGCTGGCGCGATTCCATCATGGAATTGTGAAGACGACGTTAACAATGTGACGTCATACATCAATTCAAATTCTACAAACAGCACGTTGCATTATGTACAAAATACTGGAAACTCATCCTTTCAGCAATGCTATACTTCTGTGAATTCTACATCAGACACATGTATGAACTTCCGCTTTGACCAGGGTATGAACACTATCGTAAGTGAGGTGAGTTTATCTACAATGGACAATGGATAAACAGTATTCTCTTTTAACATGGTCACGAATTATTTACAAGCAGTAACGTTTTGCTTTAGTTATTATCCTTATCATTAGCCATCTAGCTCATCGCCGACATAGACATAAATGTCGTCATTTCCATTTTTCATTATTAATCTTTTCTAGAATCCCTAAGATGTACAACTTAATTTTAAAACGTGACATTAGTCCTTTCGTTTGAAATGTAAGTGTACAAGATTTAATTCTTGAAGCGAAATGAAGTTAAAACGTATTATGACAATTTATAAGTGTAAGTAAAACTAGAAAAAAAACACGCATTAAGTATTGAATGGTAACATTTAAGCTAGATTGCAAATTAAATTGATGTGAAACGTAACAAAATTGGAAGCATAATAAAACTCAGATGGACGAACTTTTTCTCCATCACATGTGGTACTCTTCATGATGTATGTTTAAAACAGGTCTCAAGTGATCTCAAACACTGAGAACAAGATTTAACTTCTGTTAACAAAGACATAAATTCACATTAAAATGCCTTTACTGTATTATATCTACCTCCACCCCAATATTCATAAGTTTCAATGTAATATTTATTTTATGGCGGGGTTTTTTTTGGGGGGAGGGGTCTCGTATTTATCCTCTCCTCCTTTCCTTCCTACTATAGCTAATAGGCGGTAATCTTCCTAGACGATCTTATCTAAACCATCTGAGAAGCCCACATTTTGTCGCTAAAGGAATGTCAGCATATATTACTAGCATATGAAATATATAAATTAATCGTTAGAGTTATATTGTGAACAGTCGCAATTAAAGGACACTTTATGGCAAATATGAGTTTGAAGTTTGCTATTAAAAAGATTGGATGC
>JAULCA010014679.1:8326-18974 GCA_032360845.1 Crassadoma gigantea
CTGTAAAAGGCAAAGTTGTTTGTCAGTATAAAATGACTTACACATTTAATTATAATTGTATCAATGGTAATACTGTATAAGGCAAAGTTGTTTGTCAGTATAAAATGACTTACACATTTAAATATAATTGTATCAATGGTAATACTGTATAAGGCAAAGTTGTTTGTCAGTATAAAATGACTTACACATTTAATTACAATTGTATCAATGGTAATAATGTTTCTAGTCAGGATAAAGAAAACATACATCTTTCTATTCAGAGATTACTAGACTGTCTTGTAAGCCACATGCACCCAAATCAAGTTAGATACTACCAGATTCAAGATTGTTTATTCACCAAATTAAGAACCCATCGAGGGGTAGTACATTAAGTCACAATTATGATTACAATTATTCTATTTGTAATACATTTTTTTGACACTTTACTGTGGTACAGTTCAAAATGTTAATACTATAGGATAATCGAGTGGTCGTAACAGGAAAACCGGAATTCATGTCCTTAGATTAGAATGTCACTGATAAATCCGGATTCTCTTAAAGCTTAAACTCACGGATGTAAATATGATACATCATACAGCGGATGTAATACATGTCATACTGTTAAAATGGCTAATTTGGCGGGTTTAATTTTTCGCGGATGTTAGTTGCAGTGGCAGTGACAGACCATTACAGATCATTAGGATAAGGGGAACAACTAGAGATACTAGCTCGAACGTCCAGGGTACATTGTCTGCTTCATTTCATCCGAACGTATTTCCAATAAGGAATAAATAATAATGCTTCTTGTTTCTGTTTTAGTACGCCCATCTCTTATATCTTTGTTGTATTTAATATAAGCGTGATCATTTATAAAAATGAAAAGAAATGAAAATCAAAGTTAAACTTGAAAGTTAAAATAGCTTTCAAAACTGAAAATCTAATTTTTTGAATAATTTATAATTTCTACGAGGTGCATTCAGCTGCCAATCTTTTTCGTTTTCTAGATATAGTCTCCATAGTGTCTTATCACGTGGTGTATCACGGCCAAATGGTGGTTTAGAACGCCAATAAATGCGAAAATGAATATTAAGAACAACAACGTTTCTTCGGCGCTTTCTTGCCAGATTTTAGAAAGTAATGTGGTTTCTGAACTAGGTCTTAACTGGTTAAACGACTAAGGATAGTTATCTTAAAGTGTTAGGACATGAATGTCTTCCATGCGCTGAGATGAAAAACCAAATTCAAATCAAAACTGAATATTATTTCTCCCGTCTTTGATGAAATTGTCTTCCGTTCTACATCTTGTATAATTTCTGGTACCCCATAACGCATGCTAATCAAGGAAAGGAACAAATGATAAATGCTGAAGAGCATTGATTTAAATTACGTATTCGAACGATTGGAGAAAAATGATCACCCTTACATGTATATTGTAACAAAGGATTAGACAGCCAAATATATCGCACTTTTGATTTGAAATTTCTCTGTCCCAATCCGGCAATTGTAACATTTCAATATTTAAATGGTCATGCTATCTTAACAGTTGACTTCTGACACGCTTACTTTTCATTTGGTAGTTGTATGTAGTTCTACATGAATTCCTGCACGTGCTCAACGGTAACCATGAACAGTCACGCCGCGACCGGCATGAATATTTGAAGATTCAGTGGAACGACCTTCAGAGCGGTTCTTCAGGCAACTTCATCACAGATTCGGATGACGTGTTTGCGGACTCTTCGATCCCACTGAGTCTGGAATCTGTACTTATGTACTCTCGATTTGTAAGTTATTTATGTACGTTTTGTACCTGTACTATGTAACGCTCATATTTCATAAACGTTTGAATTTTGTTATTTGTCAAAGTAGCATTGCAACATTGTAAACAATGTTCCCCGTCTATCAACACATTCACGTCGGTATCTTGTGGGTCAGAACAAAGGCAAAGGTTAATACGATAACTGTAGACAAAGTCTAAGGAACAGGGGGGAAAAAGCCCCTATTGTGTTAAGTAGCAAATGCGTAACTGAGAAAAAAACAAATGTAATGCATAGTTAATGTTATACTAATCTGTAGACGGCACCAGAATCTAACAAAAAGAACAAACGGAATAAAACATGCCTATTTCCATATCACACGCAGTATCGGCCCTCTGGCTGATATTACAGTATTGGGTTGATACTGCGTGTGATATGCAAAAAAAAACATGTTTTATTTTGTTCATTTCATACTTACTAATACAAGCTGATATCTCATGATCTATTTTTCTTTTGAAATATTGAAAAAACGAAAATTTTCCAAAAGGGGTGTAATACGAACATGTTTTTCAGATTGGTTAGGCAACTCCTTTATTATGGTTGCACTTCAAAAAAGAAAGTTGCCGTTCCCGAAGGAGTATCGGGTTTAAAGTTTTATGTGGCAGGTTTCTGTTCTCTTTTGCAAGATTTAATGACTTTTGAGTATTCTGTTGACTGTTCGTTTTGCATTTCCATAACCTTTTTATCTGGACTGGAATATCAAGGAAACACCTGTTACACCTAGAGTAAGTGTGAATTGCTGTTAATGACCTCGAAACTACGGGGGCAGACAGATCCAACAGATGGTGTTATTTTATACAGTGTGTATCAATATGATTTCGTGTTTAAGTGATAGTGCCTGGTTCTGCTAATAAAGGATAATAAAATATTTTGGTTTTATTTAATATGAATCTTTGTTTTGTAGATATTTAGAGCAAATACAAAAGAGACCATGACCATTTTCGACAAAAATATAGAATTTCTATCTGAAGAAACAAAAAACGACCTTTCGTTTTACGATCACAAAGCCATCACTAAAGTCTACGAGTGTGGAAAAGGTAAATCAAAAACATGTATTCTGTTTTATAAATCACTGATATTTTCTATATCATTTATACATTGAAAATAAAAAAAAACAGATCATGTTATAAGAAAATATGTTTATAAAACAAATACTTAATTTTCTGATAGGTAAATAAAATTTAGCACACCATCCTCACACATTCACAAAACATACCAAACCGGGTATGGATAAGGGCCAATTTTACCCAACGTCGACATAGAAAGGATATATTATAGCACAAGAGGGATAAAACGTATTACTGTGTCGACACTGAATCAAAGATTAGCACAAGATACCACAGCCTCGCTAAACCCCAGCAGCAACACAGTAAAACCATTAGCTACTAAGTCGACAACACATAAACAAATTATATACCACAACGTCGGCAACACATAAATAAAATATACCACGACGTCGACAACACATAAACAAAATATATGACGACGTCGACAGCACATAAACAAAATATTCCACAACGTCGACAACACATATATAAAATATACCACAATGTCAACAACACATAAACAAAATATACCACAACGTCGACAACACATATATAAAATATACCACGACGTCGACAACACATAAAAAAAAATATGACGACGTCGACAGCACATAAACAAAATATACCATAATGTCGACAACACATAAACAAAATATATGACGACGTCGACAGCACATACACAAAATATACCACAATGTCGACAACACAAACAAAATATACGACGACGTCGACAGCACATGAACAAAATATTCCACAACGTCAACAATACGGAAATGAAATATACCACATCGTCGACAACATATAATCAAAATAAACCACAACGTCAACAACACGGAAATAAAATTCACCACAACGTCGACAACATGGAAATAAAATATACCACAACGTTGGTCCCTTTTCTGATTTCTTTATGTGAAAACAAAAATGAAGTAAGCCTGTGGCTTGCTGTCCCAGTAATGAGCTAGGTTTTTTACAGCATACGCTGAAATCTCCCAAAAAATGAAAAGTATAAATTTTAAAAAGCCATTGAGTACAGTAAATCTCTCGTTTTGACAGCTATACATACACTAGGTAAATCATATCAGGAAACAAACTCCATCTTATAAGGATTTCACTCCGTACGTTTGCATCAAATTAGGCCAAATGTTGGCTTGTACGCTCACTGATACTCTATTGGTGCTTTGTTTATGTTAACAGATTGTGGCAGCCTTGCTTGTCAGAACGAAGGATTTGCTACAACAACTGTTACTAATTCAGTGTGTTCATGTGTCTGTCCGGAACATACCACAGGACCAACGTGCGAGGATCTAGAGGGGAACGGTCAGTCATATAATTTAGTCAAGTACAACAGGCTAGCGTCACATGGTATTTGAGGGATAACAAAAATGAGCAGCATCTCGTAGCCAAAATACCTAATATCTTATATCAAAATCAGCAGCCCCGAATTACATTTGAATATAATAAACTGTCATCATTGAAGCTTGCAGGATAATTGAACGTCATAACTTATGTTTGTTTGGTATTTGAACGTCATAACTAATGTTTGTTTGGTATTTGAACGTCATTACTGATATTTGCACAATAATTGAACAGCATTACTTGTGTTTTTACGATAATTGAACGTCAGCAAGTATGCTTGAAAAATAATTGAACACCATAATTTATGTTTGTTTGGTATTTAAACGTCGTCATTCATGTTTTCATAATAATTGAACGTCATTACTAATGCTTGTAAGATAATTAAACGCCATAATTTGTGTTTGTTTGGAATTTGAACGTCATCACTTGTGCTTAAAAAATAATTAAACACCATCGATTAAGTTTGTTTGGTATTTGAACGTCATCACTCATGTTTTCATGATAACTGAACGCCATCATTGATGTTTGTATAACAATTTAACGTCATCACTTATATCTGTTTATGAATAGGCAAATACGTTTTAATCATTTACGTGTTGTATGTCAATGTTTGTTTGGGCGTTGTTTTTCATTTCCTTTGTTATGATTACTTACCTGTTCAATTCACGTGTATAATTATTTTCAGCACAATGCAGCAGAACCATCATTTTAGGTGAAAATGGAAATGACGTGATTCAATCCCCAAACTATCCTAATGCTTACAACACGGGCGAAAAATGTGTTTATTTGATCAAGGTAAATTATATTCCAAATCAAATAATGTAGACCGTATACATCCCATTAACTGGTTTTGCAATTCTATCAGATTAACACGTAGTTACTTATGTTATATACATGTATAAGTATTTGATTGTAAC
Source organism: Crassadoma gigantea (assembly GCA_032360845.1). Taxonomy (NCBI): domain Eukaryota; kingdom Metazoa; phylum Mollusca; class Bivalvia; order Pectinida; family Pectinidae; genus Crassadoma; species Crassadoma gigantea. The sequence goes on from JAULCA010014679.1 coordinate 13,442, forward strand.
AACCAGATGCTCACATTATCGCAGTCTTTGTACAAACATGTATGATACGGATAATGGTATAGCAAATGCTTCAGTTCTGAAACAGAAGTTTGTATCAACTGATTCAATCAATCAAACAAAAATGAAATAAATCGAGATATTTTCGTCCAATATATGTTATAAAGGTAACGCTATTATACCGTAGTTGTGTTAGACATTTGTTGTTCGGTCATACCGCATCACGCATAATAATCCAAAATGATCGCTAGGTTTTCATCAGTAGTTTATAAAAGATGTTTATAGTTAAGGATTGTAGACGTCATATAAAAGCAATAACGTCCATACATTTAGCTGACATTGCGCTTGTTTACTTCGCGATTGCTTATACCTAGTCGTGCGCTATTAGCATCCTCATAATGACGCCGTTATATGTGACTTATACGTTGCATAATAAACTCTTTATATTGCATTATAATGTATTAACCATTAGATCATGTTATATGTCTGTTGTTAGGCAAATATTATAGATGAATTAGTGAACACGAAGTTAACTGTGTGTGGTGTATCTCAACATTCAAGTGCGGTCCCGTGGTTACATATATTGCTTGTCTGTGTGGCATATATTTCTACCTTTATCATTGAACTTTCTAAAGTCAACTGATGCTTTTTAATCAAATATTTACATCATACATATAGAAGAGAATTATATATTGGTTCTTTTTACAATTTTTGCAGTTATGAGGTTTAGCGATGTTTAAAATATTACGAATTATTCAAATGACATTGTTTTGGTGTACATTTGTACAAAGCTTTAAAACTAAAATTAACTCTCGAAAACAATCTAATGACTCTATTTTTGTTTTCATAACGTTACAATTGACTCGCTAAAAGCTGTAAAACTGCACGACATACTGATAAAGGTGTATACATATAATTTACATAAATATTTAAATATTCATACACATATATATCTACTTATATGTTATGTCGATGCCTTATTGTAAGCGTTTGGTTTCCAGGCACCTCTCGGGTCAAGAATTAAGTTTCAACTAGATAAAATGGACATCACAGAAGGTAGTTCAGCATGTGTTGACACACTGGAAATCCGTTACCATCTTGTAGGAGAAACAGGTCCGCGGTAAGTTTAACACAGGGATTAACTCCACGAGTTTTGTGTAGGTAATGCTTTTGCATATTTGAGCACAATACTTACGTGGGAATCGTTTGTGATGCTATGACTGAGTCCAGAACACGTTTGGTTATTTCTGATACTGTGACTTGGTCTTGAGCACATGTTTGATAATTTCTGGTACTGTGACTGAGTCCAGAACACGTTTGATTAATTCCGGTACCGTACTGTGACTTGATCTAGGACACATGTTTGATCAGTTCTGGTACTGTGACTTGGTAAACAGCGTATGCTAAATTGCTTGTGTTACTGTGGCTGGGTCAAGAACATGCGTTTTACTGTTTATTTAAAATACATTTATAATTATTTCATAATTATTTCGTTGATATTTCGTATATTAATCATCAAAAAGTTTGTTCAAGTACATATGCTACTATGAAGACTCAAGGGTTAAAGTGAGTAATATCTTTGCATGTTTGATTGTTTAGGGTACTCTGATTTGGTAAGGAACACATGCTTAATTATCTATAGTACTGTAACTTGGTATATAACTCAAGTTTCACTATTTGTTTCATTGTTTGTGACACTGAGATTGTATCTTGAACACGTGTTTCATACTTTGTGGTACTGAGTTTGTATCTAGAACACGTGTTTCAAACTTTCGGTACTGAGATTGTATCTACTACACGTGTTTCATACTTGATGGTACTGATATTGTATCTAGAACACGTGTTACATACTTTCGGTACTTAGATTATATCTAGAACACGTGTTTCATACTTGATGGTACTGAGATTGTATCTAGAACACGTGTTTCATTGTTTGTGGTACTGAGATTATATCTAGAACACGTGTTACATACTTGATGGTTCTGAGATTATATCTAGAACACGTGTTTCATTGTTTGTGGTACTGAGATTATATCTAGAACACGTGTTTCATTGTTTGTGACACTGAGATTGTATCTTGAACACGTGTTTCATACTTTCGGTACTGAGATTGTATCTAGAACACGTGTTTCATTGTTTGTGGTACTGAGATTGTGTCTACAACACTTGTTTCATACTTGATGGTTCTGAGTTTGTATCTAGAACACGTGTTTCATACTTGATGGTACTGAGTTTGTATCTAGAACACGTGTTTCATACTTGATGGTACTGAGTTTGTATCTAGAACACGTGTTTAATTGTTTGTGACACTGAGATTGCATCTTGAACACGTGTTACATACTTTCGGTACCGAGATTATATCTAGAACACGTGTTTCATTGTTTGTGACACTGAGATTGTATCTAGAACACGTGTTACATACTTTCGGTACTGAGATTATATCTAGAACACGTGTTTAATTGTTTGTGACACTGAGATTGCATCTAGAACACGTGTTTCATACTTTGTAGTACTGAGATTGTATCTAGAACACGTGTTTCATACTTTGTTAGACAGAGATTGTATCTAGAACATGTGTTACATACTTTGTAGTACTGAGATTATATCTAGAATACGTGTTTCATACTTTGTAGTACTGAGATTGTATCTAGAACACGTGTTTCATTGTTTGTGGTTCTGAGATTATATCTAGAACACGTGTTACATACTTTCGGTACTGAGATTGTGTCTAGAACACTTGTTTTATTGTTTGTGGTTCTGAGATTGTATCAAGAACACGTGTTTCATACTTGATGGTACTGAGTTTGTATCTAGAACACTTGTTTCATACTTTGTGGTACTGTTTTTGGTTCTACAACACATTTTTATTATTTGGTGTACTGTGACTTTGTCTAGAACACAAGTTAAATTATTTGGTGTACTGTGACTTTGTCTAGAACACAAGGTTAATTATTTGGTGTACTGTGACTTTGTCTAGAACACAAGTTTAATTATTTGGTGTAATGTGAATTGGTCTAGAACACAAGATTAATTATTTGGTGTACTGTGACTTTGTCTAGAACACAAGTTTAATTATTTGGTGTACTGTGACTTTGTCTAGAACACAAGTTTAATTATTTGGTGAACTGTGAATTGGTCTAGAACACAAGTTTAATTATTTGGTGTACTGTGACTTTGTCTAGAACACAAGTTTAATTATTTGGTGAACTGTGAATTGGTCTAGAACACAAGTTTAATTATTTGGTGTACTGTGACTTTGTCTAGAACACAAGGTTAATTATTTGGTGTACTATGACTTTGTCTAGAACACATGTTTTATTGTTTGTGATACTATTACTTGGTCTAGAACACATGTTTTATTTTCCATTTGAAACACATATATTAGCGTTTCGTAAAATTCATTGTTAAAAGAGTATTGACTCAAACATAAATATAAGTAATGTTTCTGTATGTTTGATTGTTACTGGTTTGATAATTGTTTCTGCAAAACGTGTTTTAATGTTTATGGTTCTATAATTAGGTCTGCAAAAATGTGTTCAATTGTTTATGGTTCTATGGTTAAGTCGGTCTGCGACACGTGTTTAGTTGTTTATGGGTCTAAGGTTAAATCGGTCTGCGACACGTGTTTAACTGTTCATGGGTCTAAGCTTTGGTCTGCAAAACGTGTTTAATTGTTTTTAGGAACATGACTGCAACTATAGCTGGTGTTAGTAGTTGTGGAACTGTGATTGGCTCCAGAATACATGCTTTAGGGTTTATTAAAACACACGATAAGTGTTTCGTAAAATGCATTGAGAATTAAACCTCGTTCAATAATATATCATACTTTAGGCATAATACTATTATTCTATAATACTGTATATTTTGTAGCCTTTGTGGTACGACTGACATCACTAAGACACTCCTAAGTGGTGTAAATTCCGAGTCACACATAGCCACAGTGGTATTGGATACAACGTCAGGATCGGCACAAACCGCAGGGACGGGATTCTCTATGCGTGTCACAGCCTTTAAATCAGGTAATTACGATATAAATTATTATAAAACAGTTACAGTGCAATTTTCCAAAACCAAACCTTTCCAAAACCGAACACTTCTTCATACCGAATGAACTTACGATGTTCGGAAATGTTCCTTCTTTATTATAGTAATAAAACACTTCCTAATACCGAACCCTCCGAATTCCGAACACCGAACCAATTTTGTGTCCGGAATGGGTAAAATATACTAAAACGTACTTCTTTAAACCAACCTTACCTGAGCGAACATGGTACAAGGTCCGACCAGCCGACCGTGAAATCAGCACCTATGTCCATTATTGTCGTAAGATTTGTGTCTTGATGCATACGGCCAAGGGGGAAGTATGCAAATTTGTTCGCATCACCTACCCCGAGAGGAGGTATTGTGATTTAATTATATACTTGCATACTAAACACTATTAAGATAAAACAATGCCAAAGTACTATGCCTCATCGAAGTGGCATGGTTTGTTTACTATGCAAAAACAAGAAGAGCTAGAAAGCCGAGGTTTTGTATATAATTTGGATGAGACCTTAAGGGATATTTCTATGGCGGTTAAATACACACATGATAATGAGGCCAATGCTATTTTAAAAGAAAAGAATGTTGATGTCCTGAATAAGGCCGGCATCAACTACTGATCTATGTATAATTGGTTAAAACATGGGGCCCCGAGGTGCAGCAACAGGCCGGATGTAAGTCAGTGCCGATGACAGCATGTTGTGAAGTGAAACAATATAATGCATATGTATCTAAGCTTAACTAAAATGGTTCATTTTGCATAGCTTCTACAATCTATCATCGATTTCCTTTATATAAACGCTACCTCAAAAAGTAACGGAAAACTACGTGTGTTATAGTGAGTAGGCATACACGTATATGTACAATTCTAAACAACGTTACCGGAACAGACATATCCGGATCCCAACTGGCCAATACTTGGTTCACTTTTCCAAACCGAACTCTCTTAACTGGACAAATAGTCATGTCCAATGCCTGTTCGGTTTAGAGAAACTATGACTTTTGTTATTATTTTTTTCACGAGGGAGAAATACAAGTATGTGACACTATAAAATATTGTATCCCTGAGTACATTTTTAATTTAGTTTGTCAATAAACCAAATACTTTGGTTCATTACGTTTTCCCCTGTAAGATATCTTCATTTGTAAATAGCCACCCCCCCCCCCCCCCCAAACATTATTAAAACACGGAAGTTTGCTTTGCGCCGTAACAATAACTAAACGCCAGATGTGTCAAAATGGCTTGTTTTGTTATTTTTATACTATGCTATGTTTCTTGATTGGTTCTTTAATAATGACTTGGAACAGTAGTCAATCTGTTGTCAATGCAAAAGTGGTACCTACACTTGTGGCGACACCAAAGAACGTAAATATCGATAGTGTCTAGATACAAAAGTGTATGGATATCGATAGTGTAAAGATACAATAGTGTGTAGATACAATAGTGTGTAGATATCGATAGTGTGTAGATACAATAGTTTGTAGATACAATAGT
>JAULCA010014790.1:166-18974 GCA_032360845.1 Crassadoma gigantea
CAGACATGCAGGTTGGTTACGACTTTTGACAAACTGACAATACAGGGTTTCCAGACATGCAGGTTGGTTACGACTTTTGACAAACTGACAATACAGGGTTTCCAGACATGCAGGTTGGTTACGACTTTGGACAAACTGACAATACAGGGTTTCCAGACATGTGGGTTGGCTTAGACTCTGGACAAACTCTGTGGTCGCCAACAGGTTCTAGCATGGGAATTTTGTCATTTGTGTGATATGAAAGTCAATGTTTTTGATTACGGTCTAAGACTTGCTTTGTGGTTCAGTTATCACTACCCGATTTTCAATTTGAGTACTTGGCATTTTCCGGACTGTATCTAGAAGCAGGAAGACGCTTAACCTTATAGAATACCTTATCTTACTCTCCATTAATTTTCAAGTTTTTTTTTTATCTTTTTTTTTCATATTTTGCCATAGATTAGTGATTTTGACGTAAATATTTCCTTTCCATGTAATTCCCATAGATTAGTGATTTCGACTTAAATATTTCCTTTCCTTGTGCTTTGCCATAGCTTAGTGATTTTGGCGTAAATATTTCCTTTCCATGTCATTTGCCAAAGATTAGTGATGCTTACGTAAATATTTCCTTTCCATGTAATTTGCCATAGATTAGTGATTTTGATATAAATATTTCCTCTCCATCTATTTTGCCAAAGATTAGTGATTTTGAGTTTTGTTGACACTTTGATACTCTCTTGTTGGTTTTCTGTGTGGCAAAATGACGTAGATCAGCATTCATCAAGTAACAAAGACAAAAAATAAAAGTGGGAAATGCTAACAAACCCATCTTCGCTAGCCAAGTGTTTGTTCCGTACCCAATCCAAGGGTTAGTTGAGTGTATACGGAGCGAACACTTGGCTTTCAAAATATTGGGGGCGATTTTTTTTTCAGATATATTTTCAGTTCTTTTTTGTTTGCTTACAAATGATATATACGCCATTAATGTGAACGACGGAAATTGACATTTCCATTTAAAATGATTTATTTCATATTTGCATCGTCATTACGCGCACTCAATATACCGCTTATCTTATCCCTACCTTAAAATAAATCGGCTGTAAAATTACAGATGAAATCAATGGTTGATAATTAAGATATGATATAATGGTAAAATGATTAAATTAATTAAACAAGGATGTGCATGTTAAATTTTAGTTGATATTGACGTCATGAAATCAATATAAGGTTTGTAACAGAATTGTCCACGCGCTTTCGAGGGCTCCGCGTACCATACATAATTAACATGTGACATTGAAACTCGGTGGTATGTTGTAAGTGTTAATGGTGTAACGACTCTCTTTGTACCAGGTAATTGGATGCAATTTAATTTTATTTTTATGACAGAATCTGAATATTGCACTTATGTAATTACTGATATCAGCCGTACCTGTTAATTGAGGATTCAACGAGTTTGTCAACGGAATTTATGAAGTGGGTTCTTGAAGGATCGAATTAATTGACCTCGGGAATCCCACTGCATGATCGTACATTGAATAATTTGACTTATGAGGGAACCCGTGAAAGATTAGGGTTGATTTCAGTGTTCTTATTTTTAGTTAACACTTAAGAAAGCGAAATGATCTGCTGCAACCATTATTACAGATAGGAATTCTTGCTGTAACTGTTAAGATTGAGTGTAGCCCTTGTCGCCCTTGCCGTTTACTTGTTACTTCCTGTGAGACAATTAATTTGGTGAAAGCAGAAAAGTTATAGCTTCAGAAAGGACAATGAAATTTGTCAACATTTCGAGGTAAATGCCCATTTATCAAGAAGCAAACATGCACAACTGCATGTCACAAAATAAAACACAGTAAAAACAACTGACATTAAAAAGCGTATAAAAACTAAAACAGATTTATAAATTATACCGAGTTTTTAAAAGCTGATGTGAAATTTTGTCTGTTTGTTTGTTATTAAGAAGCCTTACAATAGTTTTATTAAAGACGGATGACACAGTTTAAAAAAAAAGAAGATGAGTAGGAACAGCTGCTTTATATCAGCACAAATAAATAAAACTGATATAAATGTCAAAAGTTTTCTTGGCTAGCATAAGGCAGTGAATTTACTGACTGCATCGTTGATCGTGAATTTTTTTTTGCTGAAGCTGGGTGGTAGTAGAACTGTCATGGAAGTTTATAACGTCGATTCGCACAGTGATGATGAATTGTACTAAGAAGAGGAGTTCTTCTAAATAACTTGATAAATGGTAAATATATGTTAATATCTGTCTCTGCAATAGGAATATTATCAGATTTAGTGAGCGTCGGAAAAATAAGAATCAGAAAAAAGTGACGAAATTGAAAAAAATTGTACATAACACTATATATATGAATGTATATACAAACAGATTATGATAGGGTTATCGCATATCTTACACTAAATATTCGGGTTTGTCCGTTCTGTTATCTCTTTGGCTGCATAGCACCTTTATTATTCATTGCTATCTTTTAAGATCGGGAAAATAGGAATAAATCGGGAAAAGACATAGAAAAAAGTTTACATTAAGGTAACATACATCATTCCGTCTCCATGTAACAGTAATGTAGCATACATAATCAAATCTTCATGTCATTATAAGGTAGCACACAGCCTTAAGTCTCCCTGTCATAGTAGATAGCATACGCCCTTAAGTCTAAATGTCGCAGTACTGTAGCATACATCCTTAAATATCCATGTCACAGTAAGGTACATGCAGCATACATCCTTAATAAAAAGAAATCGTAATCCTTATGTCTCCATGTCACAGTAAGGTAGCACACATCCTTAAGTCTCCCTGTCATAGTAGATAGCATACGCCCTTAAGTCTAAATGTCGCAGTAATGTAGCATACATCCTTAAATCTCCATGTCACAGTAAGGTGCATGCAGCATACATCCTTAATAAAAAATATCTGAATCCTTATGCCCCATGTCACAGTAATGTAGCATACATCCTTAAGTCTCCATGTCACAGTGAGGTAACATACATCATTAAGTCTAAATGTCACAGTAATGAAGCATACGCCCTTAAATCTAAATGTCGCCGTAATGTAGCATATATCCTTAAGTCTCCATGTCACAGTAATGTAGCACACATATTTACGTCTCCATGTCACATTGAGGTAACATACATCCTTAAGTCTCCATGTAACAGTGAGGTAGCATACATCCTTAAGTCTCCATGTCACAGTGAGGTAACAAACATCCTTAAGTCTAATTGTCACAGCAAGGTAGCATGCATCCTTAAGTCTCAATGTCACGGTAAGGTAGCAGGCAGCCTTAAGTCTCCATGTACCGTAAGGTATCATATATACAGAAGTGTATTTATGTGTCCATGTCACAGAAAGGTTCCATGCCAGAGTAATTAAAATGTGTAATCATTGGGTCACCGTGTCACAGTAAGGTACCATACACACGTAGGTCTCCTTATTACAGTAAATTAAGGTACACCCTTAAGTTTCCATGCCACAGTATGGTAGCTCTCATTCTAAAGTGATATTGATCGACTTTAAATTCAGAAAATACAACCCATCACACACCTTTCTTTAAATCAAGTGTCCTTACTACGTAATGAGGTCTCACTGTACATACGTGACTGTAATTCTACATGTACATGTAGCTACCGAGGGTTGAGAAAACATAACAAACCTTTGTATAAGCTCTTGTCAACAATTTCGAGACTTACTCCGTAATGAAATGTCAGGATGGCGTTAAACTCGGTGCCTACATGTCCTAAGATGAATTATGGCCACCATCACAGTGAAATATATTCTTAAAATCCGCATCGTTTAAAAATGAATGTCATTATCTCGTGTACATGGAGCCAATTAGATACATGTATGGCTTTTTTATCTCTATATATTGCACGTGTCCAATTTACATAATTATAAAACCTGCCCTCCTTCGACCTTTAATATATAAACAAAACTATTATGTAAGCAGAGTTATGAAAAAGAATGCACTTAACATGATTTACAGTGTATAAATAGTCCACAGTGAGCAAATGCATTCATAATTCGGATTTTTAAATATTAAATATGTAAATTTAAACCGATGAAACAGTTTCTGCATGAAGACATACACGGTGTCACGGCCTGGTGATTATTTCATTACAATAATACAATATTGATGATATATGAATTATAAACGATCGGGAGTCACGATACGGATTTCCTTCACATGCACTTTTCTTCTTAATAAGAGATAACGAGTTCGTTAATGCGTGAGCCGGGATAAATATGTTGGCATGATTTTACGACCATCTCAGAATGATTTTTAAAAGCATTATTATGAAATTTGAGACTGACAGTTTAACATTTCAGTTCTTTTGACGTAACGACTTTTTTTTTTAATTGTGAATTTTCTTCTTCATATCTTTTTGTTTATTATTGTTTGGTATATGACGTCATTGCAATAGTATTACAGATGTAGGTTTCGGCCATCGGACGACGGAGTACAGACCAGGGGTACAGGACAAATTGTCTACACAACAGATAAATATCGAACGGATACCGATTTCATACCACAAATGTTTAAAAGTACAACGGGTCTGATAATTATGTTACAGTACAATCTTCTCACTATATAATATATGTATATTGAACACACAGGGGCATGGATCGCTTCATTTGTAATATTAAAAATATTGGTCTCCTCTACTAACAGAGGAGGTCACTATTTTCAATATTACAAATAAAGCGACCCATGCCACTGTGATTCAACATACGTGTTACGCCCACAAGACCAGGAACCCCAAACAGACCGCCAATTCTGGTAAACGGATTTCCTCATTCATAGGTGATGACACAAGTTATAAACGAACCGCTCGGTTATTTTCGTTACACTTGTAGCGTGGCTATGATACAGGGCCAGAAGGACGGTAAGATCACAATGTATAAAAATAAAATGTTGTTGCATGCTAAGAACATCGAATAACGGTACCTTCAATACATGTAAAAGATACGGTCACCATAAATATACAATTTACATTTACTTATGAGAGATATAGTTGGTTTTATATAGTTTAACGTTCTATTAATAGCTGAGATCATCAAAGATGTGCCTCAATGTGTGTAATGCATGCGTGTAGGTATTTACATATACTGTATGTGTGCTTGAGGTGGTATGTTGGTGTATTTGCCTCCCTCCGATAGCGCGGATCTGATGCCGACTTTAGAGCTCTATCTCACTGAAATACCATGCCGAAGGCACCGAGCTCAGCATTCGGCCCGGTTACATTATACTGATAACAGGTGAACCAGTTGTTGTTGTTACCCTAAATGCTGAACGTTGAACAGGGAACTACACAGTACACACAGTACACAACTAAGTTTAAGGACTTAATATGCCCCAGCCTGGAGCGAACCCAATACCTTCCTCACTTGGGCGAACGTGCAACTTTTAGGTCCGAAAGGGAAGGTATTGCCAACCAAGGCACTAGGAAACAAAACGATTGGTCGGAATTAGACAGATCAGGAACGACATCAGAGCGCCAATTCTAGTAAACGGACTTCCTCATCGAGGTGATGACAGAAGTTATAAACAAACAGTTGTTTACGTATTATGATTAGTTTAGAACAAGAGGAGAGTGAACACATCGTATAAAAGAACATAAGAGAACATTAGATATTGTGCCTTTGGTCAATACTGACAAATTAACCAACGTTACTCTACGTTTAATGGTATACTACACGGAGTACCGCTGTCTCCTCTTGTTTTAAACTAAAAGTTTTCATTATTTGTTTATTTACTACAGGTAGTAACGCTGTCTCCTTCCTCCAATAATTATAGTGTATGGCCGGCGTATAATATAGGGATTAGTGCTATCATCATATCTAAGACGTCGTATCTATACAGAGATTAGCACTGTCTCCTTTATCTAAGACCGATGCGCTATCATAGATGGACTACATGTATCGGGAGTAACGCTGTCTCCTGATTTTTCGTACATGTATAACGTATTCCCTGTTTATATGGTCTTCCTCTTTAACGTTAAAATGTTAACATCATCAGATTGAAATTATTTTTCCTAATGAGAGTTAGATTGAGTCTGTCTACAAACCATTCATCCCTGTCGCAAATTTGAAAATGTTCATGGGCAGACGTAAGTTTATGGTTTTATTTTACACTCCAACAACTGGTTCGTACGAAATCAACACGTTTGCCCCTCCCGTCTCTCCTCGCATCACCTCGGCATGAAAAGGAATGAGTGTGCAAATAAACGAAATGAACCGATTTCTTACAAATATTTGCAAGTCACATCTTCGGTGGCTATCGTAGAGGATTGTTACATATGTTCAATAGGGTTTTCTACAAACTGTAATAAAACATACAATGCATGCAGCGTACAGTATACTAATTCCAACTTCATTTTAAAGCAATGTCGTAGTCCGTTTTTGTTATTATAGTTGAAGTAGCAGTGTGATATATTGTCCCGAGTCCTTTTTTAATGGTAAAATAGCCAGAAAAGTTCAAGCAATATCATTCCAGTTTTTTTATCATCAAAATAAAGAAAAAATAATTTGTAGTACTTTTAATAATACATTTTTATAGTGACATTGTAAAAGCGTAAAGCGCGTGAGATATCATTATAAATATCTCACGTTTAAGAAAGGAAGAACAACACTCGAAAAGATTAAATACCAATTATTTTGATGTTTTGAATGTTAATATAAGGATTGAAATGTTTTAAACATTGATCATGTATGCAACACATTACCGTGCAGATATAGGTCCCAAGCTGGGCTATATGGAGATAGATTGAATTGAACTGTGTTGCATACTAGCATTATGCAATGCACACTAGCCGCTGTCAGACTAAGGGTATCTATATATGTAATTAATTACTGTATCGTTCGTCAGAATGTGTACATACTTTTTGACATTTCAGTTTAATATTTCATAATTACATTTACGTATTGATCCAAGCCACTAATAGATTGGTCTAAAAATCTGAAAATTAATTGCTAACCTGGAAATGGTTTCACTTTACCGCAGCAAACCGTTATGTTACCCCTAACGTCGCCCAGCAGTGATCAATTATTGACGATTTCATCACGAAAGTGATATACATAATCCGGTTACAATTTGAGCCATTTATTGATGCAACTTACATTATCGAACAGGCTGATAATACATATAGGAAATCAATTATCGATAATTTCAGTTATAGGTTTGCATGATGCATATTTCAATGAAATCCTGGATATAAACAAACAAATCCGAATACAACTTCTCGTACATCACTCTGAACAACATAATTATTTTAATGCCCCGATACAATCTATTGAAAAATCATACGGTTTGAGGGCTTGCTTCTCTGCATCACAATTAGCATCTATCAGAATACATGTACATGTATGTCATTCCTATCATCGACGAGAAAAGTCGATATCATCAATTGTTTTAAATCATGTTCATTTCATAAACACTAATTGTTAGTCATAAAATAAATAAAAAAAATAATCTGAAAATATCTGTTGGCGATAATTTCAGGAGAAAACACAAAAACAAAAACAAAACTAAACATACTACTTACTTCGTTAACACTCGTTATCTTCATTGGATGAAATAGAGGAACGACGATGCGAACACAGGCGAGGAAAACGAAGATATATCCCAGGACCGGAAGCCATATGACGCCACCAAATAGGTAAGTCTCCACCGGGTAGCCCAGCATCATTATCGAGGACTGATTCGAGACCATTAGAGAAATAAGAATGGGCAAAAACTTCATCTGTCTATTTCCAAGATGAAATTCCAGAGAGGTTTTGTTTTTGCCTCCGGACACCGCATAGTAAGTTCCTATGAGAATGGACGATAAAATCACGAGAGCGAAGACGACGAAATCGGCGGTAACAAATCCCAACTCCTTCATGTTTTAAGGCTTTCTTTTACACCTGCGTGAAAGGTAACGATAATTAGAAATACATCCACGAGCTCTACGATGCGTAGACTCAGGGTGGTTTGTGTAATTAATATGTGTTGAACTTCTGATCTCGAATTCTTTGAAAGTAACCTGAACGCATTCAGATATTAATTATACTAAGTTATTATAACACCTACGAGTTTGTAACCCTAGTTTGTATAGCTAACCACTACATCGTCTGCATGAACGGTCTGCATCAGAGCTCCGCTTGAATCAGTCAAGGTAATCCGAATGTGATCCCCGGCATTACGGTTAGCAAAGCTACCCCTGTTGTATGATGACGACGACAGAGCGATTCATTGATTGGACTTCCCTATTTGCACTTTCCGTCCATGCAGTTATAAAGTTGAGCGCAGACTGCAAACATCGCCTTAACGTTATATATCACGAATACACACAAGCAACACATATTACTGTAATCCATTTCATTCGTGTCATTTCGTAGGTATGAAACATGATCACATTTCATCCATTCACAAAAAATAACACACATTGAAATTCCTGGTACGGTAACTGTATATTAAGGTAAGTTTCCAAGATTGAATCACAACAGACATCTATATAATAGTTTACAGTGCTACCATCACATCGTAATCGAGAGTTCCTGACTTGTAATATGTCAATACTAGCAGTATCGATGATGTTATGGTGACGATGGTAGTCTACCCATTCAACAATACAATGCCCGCGTGCGGAAGTTTTTTTATGACCATTACATTTCGTACAACACTAGAACTGCATTAGAATTTAAACGTATTGACTTTATGTATACAACTTTACTACCACATACAGACTGCGATTGTAAGCACACTCTGTTAGCAGTGGACCACCGCTTTAATGGAGAGCAACAGGTAAAATCTACACGAGTCTTAATTATCTAGTGTCATTGAAACAAAACTAATTCTACGCTCAATATTGGATAATTTTAATCGCTTTTACGAAGTTAGAAACTTACTGTTTGGCTGAAAATAAATCTGAGTCATGCTTTCTACGGAAAAAAGTACATGATTTGAACGGCAACACAAGAATGCTGAGAACACCGAGAAGATCAATGGACACTCGAGTTACGAGTAAACACGCAGTACAATTGCTGTCGAGTCGTGTACCTGTGTGGTTTTGTGTCGCAAAGTCAATATTGACACAGGTCGGTTTTTAATCAGTTTTCTACGCGGCAATGTAGTATTATATATATATTTTATCAAGGTTCGTTCCTGTATTCCCTTCTGGGGTTCTGGTCGATTGCGATCAAAGAATACACTTACATATACCCTCATAACCTATATTTTAACAATGACACCGTCAAAATCGACTGGCCTTCTGAGAAAAAGAAAGAACTTAACCCTAAATTCATTTTCTACTTCCTGATTTATACGTTAAAACTCAATCGCGTTATTTTACCTCGGAATTGATCCGAATGGTAATGCACCGTACCCTTTAAGCGTATAAGGTTTCAGCCTTTCTCTTTGTATTTATAAATGTATCAACATATATTACATATAGGAAATCCATGTGGTTTTCCAAGAAAATACGAATAAACGGATTTTTTCGAGTAAATTCAACTAGAAATGTCGTGACTGTGAAGATTTGCCTTGCCGAATAGCGCCGCGGCATAGGGACATATATCGATTCCAAAATATCGCTGTCCGGAGAGCGATAGTTACCGATAACTCCAGATTAACGTGAATTCAACGCAGAAAAAACATGTAATGCAATAAATTGAATCCACTCGAGTTTGTTTAAAATAATTTGGACATCACCAGAAACCACACATTACAGTTAAACTGCATCGTGTAGAGGGTTTCACGGTCAATTAATTTTAACGCGATATTAACACTTGAACGATTCACTTTGAAAAAGATGCCGATAAAAAAATTAAGGTACGGGTGGCGAGTAACACAGTGAGCTTGATAAACCACAGGACTGTGAATGGGGTTTTTATAATGCTGTATTAAGGGGCCGCGGTGGCCTAGTGGTTAAGGCGTCTGACGTTCTGCTACCACTAGCCCTCCACCACTGGGTCGTGGGTTCGAGACCTTCATGGGGCAGTCGCCAGGTACTGGCCGTCGGTTGGTTGTTATTCTCCAGGAGTTCCGGATTTCCACCACCACCTAAATCTGGCACGTCATTAAAAGACCATAGCAGTTAAAAAGACGTAAAACACAAACAAACACAATCAAACCAAACCAAACCAGCCCAAAACACTTACTGTCTAAAAAGTATACCAAACGATTGGTCAATAATGGCTTATTTCAGCGTCACCCGTCATTGGCATATAACATTCATTGAACAAAGACATATATAAGGTTGATTATATATATTCTCTTTTTTTTTTAATCAGAATGTTCGAATAAGATTTCTGATGATTAAGTTTGATAAAAACTTGTTAGTTTCCACATTTTTATGTAAAATCGTGTATTATGCTGTGTTGGCTAAGTTATTACTATATTTTCCGTCTTCACAATGATCTGTGAAGTGACCTAGCTTATATGAATATACAACATTTGATATACTAGTAGCGCCCTATCTAGCTAACATAAGCCACTCTAAAGCGCTTTACACTTTACATAGATATACAATTAATACAATTAGCGTATACATTAATCAACTGATACAATTTGAGGAATTCGCAGGAGCTGCCTTATCAGGCGCTTACTACTAGTCATATGCCACCTGGCTAATATCTCTCTATGTGTGCATGCATGTGTGTGTGCTGGAGATGTAATGTGTTCTGCTTGTAGTGGGATCATGCTTCCAACGGCATCTTTTATAGTGTCGCCTCACTTGAATGCTACATATACCGCAAAATCCACCCCAGACCAATTTATACTCCACCTGGGTTGTTGGAGTTGTGGGGGCAGGAGAAAAACACTTTCTCTAATATCCATGCTTACGCCGACTTCGGGGATCGAACCCCGACCGGCTGCGTGGAAGGCCGGAGTGTTAACCACTCGACCGATCCGCCCATATATGGCTATATATGGATGAGGTTGTTTGAGAAGAAGAAAAAAACGAAGTAATTTAGTTCACAAAAGCCTGTGCGACTTAATGATCAATTTCTGGTTCACAATACCCTGTGGCGCATACACTAGAGCAATATTAATTTTACATATTAAAAAAAGGCTCAAGTTGAAAATTCATATATATATATATATATATTGTGTCTAGCTCACAATAGTCATTGTAACAAGAATAATATGACATGTCATGTTTAACAAGAAAAAATGCATTCTTCACAATAGACCCGAGTTTGTCTGTGATGATGAGACGCGTGCGATCTGCGTTGACATTGTTGCTATAGGAAGGGAGCAACTGGCGAGTAGTGGGCGAGTTATCATTTAATGCCAGCACAGTATCTGTTTAAGACAAATAGGTGTGTATGCATGTGTATACAAAACAAGGCCGCGCTACTTAGATGGACTCTGTGATAGCGTCCTGGCTAGCGTGTCAATATATACTTAGGATAAAGCGGGATAAAGAAAGCTTTCAAAAGATTGATGTGGATTTATATGAAAATAAACATTATTACAGTCATTGCATTCTTGACTAGTAATATTAATTGCGGGAGACATGATCAACTCTTTGAAGTCACCTTATATTACATATACGCGTGTAGTATATCAAACTTCGTCAGTTTTATGAAAAAAATCACAAACTTTTCAAAACTAAAAGTGCAAAAATGTAAGCTGAAATAGAATTGTTTATGGATAACAGTACTCGTTTTGATTCTAAGAATACATACACGTTTCAATTGCGATTTGAATAATTCTGAAAGGATCAGAAGTGAGTTATACATATACATATATGTAGATCTTTGAACTATACAACTTAAGCGTATTGTAATAGCACATATTGTAAAAATAGATAATTTAAATTAACATAACTTTTTACTCGCAATCAAAAAAAGATACATAGCCAATATTATATACATCTTTTATTTAAAGATGGCTTCAAGATGACATCTAAAATGAAAAAGGGTTGCCTTTTTTTGTATCAGGTAATTAAGGAATTTTTCCATTTATGCTTTATTGTTTCACTGAAACATTTTCTTTTTATTTCCATTAATGATAATAATTTTACATAATATCGGAACTAATAAGAACCCCTTGATATAATTTCTCAGTTAGCTCCCTTGGAAGTTTTTTGACAAGAGCCTATTAATTAAAATTTTAGTTTGGTTAAATATTGTTTAACGTCTTATCAACAGTTATGATTATTTAAGGACGGCCTCCCTGTGTGCAAGATACATCGCGCGTGTTACTACGTTTCAGTGGCGCATCCAGAGGGTTTTATTGGGCTTCAGGAAACCCCCAAACCCTGAATTTTTTCTTTCAAAATCATGTATTTTCACCCTTTTCCTCAATTTTTACCCAAATGGACCCCCCCCCCCCCCCCCGATTGGTCTCTGGATCCGCCACTGCGTTTGATGTTTGATGTAGCGATTGTATAGTGCGAAACATCAGTTGAAATGATGAACTGCTGTTGATTATCACGAATGTTTAAACTCACTCCATAATTATTTTGTAGTGGTGTAAAGACTGGATTATCATAAGTTTGTAGTGATGGATTAAATGTGGATTATTATAAGTTTGTAGTGATGGACGGATTGTGGATTATAATAAGTTTGTAGTGATGGATGAAATGTGGATTATTATCAGTTTGAAGTGATAGACGAATTGTGGATTATCATAAGTTTGTAGTGATAGACGGATTGTGGATTATCATAAGATTGTAGTGATGGACGGAAAGTGGATTATCATAAGTTTGTAGTGATGGACGGACAGTGGATTATCAGAAGTTTGTAGTGATGGACGGTTGTGGATTATCAGAAGTTTGTA
The DNA here is from genome assembly GCA_032360845.1 of Crassadoma gigantea. Taxonomy (NCBI): domain Eukaryota; kingdom Metazoa; phylum Mollusca; class Bivalvia; order Pectinida; family Pectinidae; genus Crassadoma; species Crassadoma gigantea. The sequence continues at coordinate 12,928 of JAULCA010014790.1, forward strand.
GTGATGGACGGATTGTGGATTATCATAAGTTTGTAGTAATAGATGGATGGTGGATTATCATAAGTTTGTACTGATGGACAGACAGTGGATTATCATAAGTTTGTAGTGATGGACGGACAGTGGATTATCATAAGTTTGTAGTGATGGACGGATTGTGGATTATCATAAGTTTGTAGTGATGGGCGGATTGTGGATTATCATAAGTTTGTAGTGATGGACGGATTATGGATTATCATAAGTTTGTAGTGATGGACGAACAGTGGATTATCATAAGTTTGTAGTGATGGACGTAATGTGGAATATCATTGGTTTGTAGTGATGGATAAAATGTGAATTATTATCAGTTTGAAATGATAGATGTTATGCGAATTGTCATAAGTTAGCAGAGATCGACGGACTGTGGAATATCATCAGTTCGTAATGATGGACGGAAAGTAGATTGTCATCAGTTTGTAGTGATGGATGGACTGTGGACTATCATTGCTTTGTAGTGATGGATAAAATTTGGATTATTATCAGTTTGTAGTGAAGGACGGATTGTCATTAATCATTAATTTATAGTGATGGACAAACTGTAGATTATCATTAGTTTGTAGTGATGGACGGGTTGTAAATTATCTTAAGTGTGAAGTAATGGACGAATTGTTGACATTTATCATCAGTTTGTAGCAATGGATAGACTGTAGATGATCATAAATTTGAAGTGTCGGATGGACTGTGGATTGTCATAAGTTTGTAGTGATGGATGGAATGTGGATTGTCATAAGTTTGTAGTGATGGATGGAATGTGGATTATCATAAGTCTGTAGTGATGGATGGAATGTGGATTGTCATAAGTCTGTAGTGATGGATGGAATGTGGATTGTCATAAGTTTGAAGTGACCGACGGATTGTGGATTATCATCAGTTCGTAGTGATGGATGGAATGTGGATTATCATTAGTTTGTAGTGATGGATAAACTGTGGATTATTATAAGTTTGTAGTGATAGACGGATTGTGGATTATCATCAGTTCGTAGGGATGGACGGAAAGTGGATTATCATTAGGTTGTAGTGATGGATGTACTGTGGATTATGGTTGCAGTCATCAGTTTGTATTGACGGATAAACTCTGGATTATCATAAGTTTGTAGTGATAGACGGATTGTGGATTATCTTAAGTTTGAAGTGATCGACGGACTGTGAATGATCGTAGAATTTCATTAGTTTGGTGTGATGGATGGACTGTGGATTATCTTAAGTTTGAAGTGATCGACGGACTGTGAATGATCATCACTTTGTAGTGATTGACGGATTATGGATTATCATAACTTTGAAGTGATGGACGGACTGTGGATTATTATCAGTTTGTAGTGACGGATGGACTGTGGATTATGGTTGCAGTTATTTTGATTGGGTAGATGGATTAATCGGTGTTTTTCAGCATTATATAATTCCCAGTTAATCGGTTTACTTTTATCAAAATTAAAACATTCCAAACTTTTACCTTTCTCAACAGACCACCAGATTATTTCACAGAGATGCAAGATACACCTTTATAACGAAGCACACATCAGTGTATATAGCACCTGTGACGTCAAGTTTTAATATCCGTGAAATTAAAAGATGCATATTAAAACATTTAGGTCAAATGCAAAAGTTGATTAAGACTGTTAATTGCTTGATAATTGTTCCCGCTGTTTAACGCCATTATGTAAATAAATAGGTCATTCAAGCTTAATTAAGGGCGAATTATCACTGGAGAGGTAAGTGTTCGTAACAGCTTTGACCTTTGACCTACATTGTATGTTTAATACAATTTTAGACCGATACAGTAAATATCCTCATATTTTGCTTAACTCTGTATTTATATGATATTTGAAAAAAAATACACGCGGTACTTAATTTACTGTTAGGAAAAATTAAAAATACCATTGTTTCTGCCATCATCCTAAAAAAAATAGGGAAGGTAGGTTCGCAATTTTTTTCACTTTGGACAAAATTTTACTATGCTTATACATGTATATAGAGTAGTTATGACTTAAAGAGTGCATAACTGTAAATGCTAGAAAAAAAACTTAAGGCTTTTGGATTTTTTTTTCTTAGAAAAAATAGCACAGCTTACACAATAGTGTTGCATACAGTACTGAATTCCAAGATGACCCGGGATTCGAACCCTGTATCATATTGTTATACTGCCGCTTTAATCGGCTGAATCACCTTTTCAACGGAAGTAGCATAGAGCCGCTTTGCTACAGTGTTATTCTGTAAATGAAACAGAGGCAAAGGTGGGCCTCACCTGGAATTCTTTTTGATTTTGTTTTCCCAACCTGCTAGATACGATACATATTTATCAAAAAGAGTATGAGGAACTCCTTTAGCTGTTAAATCCCACAACATATTGTATGTATTTTTGGGTCTTTTTGACAGATTTCATTGCTCTACACCTTTTGTATCTTTGTGAATCTTTGTTGGCAGATTTGAATTTTTTTTTGGTCTGAACTAAGAATCTTGTTAAAGCCAATTAATCCCTTCTAACACATCATATTACCATTAATCTTCATCGCAAGCAAAATACCATGAACTTCAGCCGACGTCTTTTATTTTTCAGAACTTAATTTTTAAAAGTTTAACTAATTTATCAAATAAGTTTAAACATATTTAAACATATGACCTTGAAATTTGGTTAAGTGATAAATGATACACCTAGTGAATAGTTGTCTCGGTATATCCCTGTGGCAATGTTATACCGATGGGGGGACTTCTGGTTATCTCTTTGTTTACAAACATGGCGTCGGGTCCAGCATTTCTGCCTTGCCCTGTGTACAAAAATGACATTCTTGATAACTCGGACACTAATCTCAATTTGTATCTCCTCTGTCGTCACCTAAATCCTCTTATCTTTCTTTTTTTCTGGTGTCTTGTCCTTTTTTTTTCACGTCAACACTTTCAAACACAAACGCGCGCGGGGACTGGCTGTGTTCCAGTACGGTATTCGCTATTTTAGGTAGAGGCCTGGTGTTCTGTGTTGCATCTCCAGCGAAGAAGCTAATTCATCTGTGATTTTTAGATAAAACGTACAAGTACGAATAATCCAAATAATTTTACTAAAGACATGTGCATATACTTACAAAACAATGCATAGCAAAATTTAAGAAATTGTTTTAGAAGACTGATAACTGATAAGAGCAAGTCACCGCCTTACTCTGTGAAATACTTGTGTCTGGTTCATTGTACCCGTGTTTTTATCAACAGAGTATCAAGTAAAAAATATCAGATTCCGACCAACCGGACCTGCCAAGAATTAAAAAAAATACCCGAATCGTGACTTTTTCACCATATATTTGTGGATTTTATCAACCCCATGATATTAATTCATTATTTTGTTTACATGTCAGCAACAGTTTCGGCGAAATATATAATAAACACTTGCATGTGCTACCATGCACGTGTCAGCCTAAATCGGCTGATTTACAGCTCCTGTCTATAATACATTTTGAAGGATAAACTGAGATAAGCATATGCAATATAAAGAACAGAGTGCAACCATAGTACATGGCGTACCGCCGTCATAAACCATCGCCATCATCGCTGTCGTCGACGTCAGTCAAAATTCAATATCATATATTAGGCTAATTAATGATTGTACAGTAAAACTTCGATATAACGCCCTTTGTTATATTTGCCATCTCCCATATAATTGCCGCCAACAAATTTCAATGTCCCTTTTTCCTTTTTTTCCCTTAATTTTTTTTTGTTTATTTCTCTCGATTTAGCGCCAAACCTCTTTATAATGCCAGACTTTATCTGGGGAAAGTGTGGCAGCATAACGAAGTCGAGGTGTTACCATATCTTAATATAATCCCAAATGTATCATATATATATATCGAAATAGTACATGTACGGTAATTATTGGAAAAAAATAAAACTTTATAATGAGACGTCGTCCCAGTGAGGAAAAAGAAAAAAAAAGCTTTTCCACTCCCGTACTTCATTTTAGCACTTGGAAACCTGATTATAAGTGACACAGGACGCATGTTTTGCTTATTTTTCACCAGTTTTTTTTAACGATAGCTTATATTAAATAAACAATGTAACCTTTTGCATAAATCGGAGATCTAAAGTGTTCTAATAAACGTTTTGGTGCTATTTCATCAGAAGCAACTAAACAGTCTGATCAAGCATAATTTCGAAAGTCAAAACATCCTGGATCCCGTAACACCTGGTCCGCGCCCAGCTATGTATAAACAATCAACAAATCGTGCTCAAAATATCAAAAACACAAACAATCATTCGGATAAATAGTGTAAATATTAAACTGGACATTTGTTTTCGTTTCGTTGTTGAATTGGTTCTTACATAGATTTTTACGATGACTTTCGGATAAAGAATGAAAGAAAATACGGTGTTACCGTATGATTAATCGAATAAGCTCGGCGGAGACGGGACCGACCTTCCGGAACCGAATACAAAGGTCGCAATTTATCTTTATATTATAATTTAGTATACTTTATAACGGTATAATTATGTCTCAATCATTGCTTATTTTACGGGTTTCGTGATATTTCTAAATAACCCTTGTTCAGCTGAGCAGAAGGGAATATAATAGTGGTATTCTTTTAAGATTTATATAAAATGGTATGCTACAGACACGGAGCACGTTATATTACGTGCAGGTGTGGTACGGGTAGGTGTGATACAGGTGATAAAAATGTACGGTCAAGGTGTGCTAGTCATACAGGTACATCAAGGTATGTCTTACAGGTGGGTGTTCCCGCCATTGTTCATCACAGCCGAAAGTCATGGTATTTATAACAGGTGATACAGGCGGTTTGTTCACGAGTAACGGTGCATTTTGATTGAATTTCGTTTTGATACTAATTGTGTATGATACAGTACATATGTAACGTAAGTCTGTTAAAGTCACGATAAAGTACCAAAGTAATAAGTACCTATAGTCTTACTTTCTTTAGATTAAAAAATGAGTTAAGAATGACATTCTAATTAATATACATTTCATACGGCGAAAAAAAATTAAGAAAATCTAATTAATATGCTCGCAAATAAAAATTGCAGAGATAATTTTATATAACCGCAATATTACACGTACATTTATATGGCTAAGAAATCTGGGGTCAGAAGGAACACGGCGCGGATTGATTAATAACATTCAAAACCGTGCGACGATTCTTTTTTCGGTGTAAATAAATGAGCATCTAATACTAAGAGTCACGTACACGGCGAAATGTAATGGTCTTCTTGTCTTGTCCATCTAGAAAATAGAGAAAGTATTAGACTATTGTATACAGTTTATAATTGGTTTTCTCGTCGTGGTTTCTCCTGGGAAGCCAGGGCCCGAAAACAAGCTGGTGAAATTAATTTTACAGATGTTCTTACAGGTTTGGATCATTTACATATAAATTGTGTGAAATCAAGAAACAATTACGTAGGATGGATGAAACTTGATTAGCGTGTGGTAAGAGAAGAACGGCCAACAAAATACATAAACTTAAAATGGACAAAACTCCGGATAAATTGAGACTTGATTGCCTCCCTTTACGGATTGAGCCTGGTCGGTTTCTCGCCATACTCTTGGAAGAGAGAAACTGTCCGTTCTGTCCAAAACCCGTTGAAAAGTAAAAACACTTTCTGTGTGACTGTTCTACTTATGAAAGCATTAAAGGAGAACTATACAATATGGCAACAGTTTAAAATAAATTTGCTTATCTTAATAGTCATCAAGGTTCGTATTTCTAATACAGTCTAATGACTTAAACTAGGTAAAATAAATCTAATTGCGTAAAACATGTAGACAATGATACAGGGACTCATAAGCCGATTACGGCTGGACATTACATCAATTTTTATCTTGGAATCGTGTTTTAATTGATACCATTTATCAGCAATGTATATTTTGTCTTCACATGTACATTGTATATGCTTTATGATGTAATGCGGGACACAGGGACCTGAGAACTTGTTACAGTTATATTTGGACCTAAACTAAGGTGTTTAAAGCAATTTTACACGTTTGGGGGGTTTAGATCGATTTTCGGTAAAAATGCCAC
>JAULCA010015345.1:0-14138 GCA_032360845.1 Crassadoma gigantea
CTGTACAGTAAAACCTTGATATAATGTCAATCATTTATCCCTGTACAATTAAAACCTTGATGTTATGCTAAAGTCTATTTTACATGTCACGCGATCTCAGATGAAAGAATAATAGAACAAACCTCTCAGGTCGAGTGACATTAAAAATATACAATTCTGTACGAACTCCCCATTTAGCCATAGCTTGACAAAGGAACCAGACGGTCTTTAATCATTACAACATGTTTAATATGTACATTGTTTGTATAGAAAGTAAAACTCTTGAGCTTCATTTGACAACTAACATTGAGCATTGAAGTTTAAAGGTCCCTGTACCACTACACTGTTCGTACAGTTACGTAGCTCCCTTTAATTTTGTTTTGATATAACTGTAACACAGTTGTGCCAGAACACTCCTGTAGCTAAGTTGACTGGAATTATAGAATAACAATCTGAAATCACTGGTTTGAATCCCGGTCTAGACCAACTGAATTTTTCACTTAGAACACTGTTGTTGATTGTTTTTATCTTTATTATTTCTTCATAAAAATCTCACATGGTATGGGCTTTTTTTAGACATTATGGTCAAAATGATAGTTATGCTGGAAAAAACACTTTCCAATACTTAAAATGACTTCATTTGATCATGAGGGAGGTTCTGGGGAACTTTTATTGTTTTGAGCGTATACCTGGTATATCTCTTATTTTGTGAAACCCACAGGATATCTGGTCAGTGATTATGTAACCATTATTAAGATTATGTACATCAATAGTAAGTTGCGTTTTTATATATTTTCAGAGGCAGTAGTATTTAGAGCATATGATGTAATTAGAAGCATCTACAGAGAGTCAGCTGCAGGACCTGAAATGCCAGACCTAACACGGAGCAGTAATATGCGAAAGTATATGGCAACTATGCTGCAGGTGCAAAACTAATTTTTTTTCACACAAGATATTTCTTCTAATTGCCAGGCACTGATAAGTATATCACATTGCATGAGCATGGCTTAGGGTCATATGTTATCAAATAATAAACAACTAAGGTATCCATCTCCTTTCAGTGGTATGCAGTGTTTATTATACCAATGAAGCACTATTGAGAATTGGAGGCCTATTTCATAATTGATTTAATATCGGCCCATATGAAGATTTAAGGTCATGTGGGGTTTAGTTGAAACTTGCTAGGATTGCTCCTAACAAGATCCCAATATACTTTTGTATGTCAATCTTCTTGAAAACCGCATTTTTAATTCCTTCTCCAATTCTATCAGTTGTATTTGCTTTTCCCCGGTTATGACATTTCTGAAATATGCCTCCAGCAATTGTAGAGATTGACAACAGTTTATGATCCATGGGAAATGTTTTATTACAGCACTCATCATCTCTGATAAAGGAAATTGTGCTGCACAAAATTTTCAACGCGCCCCTACATCTAATGAGGTGGGATAGCTTAAGACCCTTGTTCCTCTTATTTATAAATTAAAAGGGGAAGGACATCTTTCTTGTCTATGAAGTTTTCCATGAAAATTAATCAGTAATGTATTGAGAGTGATGAGCAAAGAAAAGTGGAAATATTGTTAAGGCTATGAGCTCTACAACCTGGATCAAAGTGATTATAGTTTAAGAGTATTTTATCTCATGAGCTTTGATTTTTGGCAATCCTCTCTTTAAGTTCTAGTGAATACCTTATAATACATGAAATCAGTAACATTATGTAAATAGTCTATGAAATTGTTTGAATTTCGAATCTTTGAAGCAAGATATCCAGGGCATAGAATATAGGCAGATTTGTATGACACTTATATGTAAACTGGTTTATTGTTTTTCTGAGCCCTTTAATTTTTTTGAAATAAATTGTAGGCGTTATAAACGACAGAGGCGTAGAGGGAGTGGGTTGTGGATCATTTGGGCCACACGATGGACATTCACAGAATTCACTACCACCAGACCTCTGACCTGTTAGAAAGGGTGGAAGTGGCCAAAATTCTTTTAATCCAAGACATGGGCTCGATTGATAAATACAGAGGAGAGACACTGAACGAAATCCAATTAAATGGTAAGTTTTTGACAGATTTATAAGGAAGTGTTCCTGTCAGTCAACCAAGTCATTTTCTTAGTTTGAGCACTATAAAGCCATATACAGTCCTCTCGTATTCTTTTATTCATAAATTACATGTACAATAGATACAGAACACCTAAATAACATCTGTTTGGGGGACTTAAAGACTGGCTAAACTGTCATGGCAGCGGACAGTGACATGATGTTAACACTGTTATCAATGGTATTGCATCAGATATGAAAGGATATATGTATGGACATGATTGTCTCCCTGAGTAGGATCATTCACCATCTGCATGCTTGATACACAATCGTTGGTTTGCTGATGGTGAACCCTCACGTCATTGGAATTGAATAATGAAAGTTAGATAGGACACCTTGGCTGTAAAAGTAGATATAGGTGTTGGAACAATTTAGGCCTTAACCTAAAAATCTTAAGTTATGGTCAAAGAGACTGAAACACCTACATTTTAATGATGTGCTTAGTGTTACTGTGATAAATGGGATGTAATAAACATCAGTATTGGAATCTCACCTGAAATTAAATCTGTTTCACATGACCGAGGTTCATGTGAGATCCAGACTTGTGAGAATGCCCATCATATTATTTCATTCCTCAGCAACTCTTGTCAGTGTCTCAAAATTAGTTTGGCATTTTAGAATAAGGAATTTCAATATATCTCCGTTTAATTCTATCTATCACTTCGCGTGAAACAATAGTTCCTTTCATCAGGTCAGGGTCATAGGTCAAAGATCAAGGCCACAGCAGCTGAATGTTAATTCTATGTTGTCGGCAGCATTCTGGAAACACATCTACTTGCCCTTCGGACAGGTGAATTAAACATTTAGATAGCTAAATACTGATAAGCATTTCTGGCATCTCAGACAGGGATATCCATGCGATACCCAGTTTTAGATGTTTTTATCTTGTCGGATCAGTCGGGCACCCCCGCGTTTCATTCCATGGAATCCACGTACTAAAACAACTGATACACTCGTACATTTTTAAAATCTGTCTTGCTGTTATGTGTACTGTTTGATATTTTCAGATATCTAATGTTGTAAATAACATACAATCTACACTGTGAAATATGTTTAACTGCCTTGTAATGATGGACTACATTGTGTAAGTGTTTTTTATTGTAGGCTCCATATAGGAAACTTGTTGACTAGTGAAATTGAGAACTTTTTCAAACTCAGTGATGTTTTCACCTCGGTTAGGATTATGTAACAGAATCTTAAAGCCCGCGACTTTGATTAATAGAATCTTTCGCCCCCTTGGGGGTGAGATAGGGTAGTCTTAACTCAAGGGTTAAGATTTTTAAGTTGTCAAACACGAGGCTTGCCAAGTGTTTTGCAGCTTAAGAATCTTACTCCGAGGGTTGAGAATAACCTGTCTCACTCCAAAGGGGGTGAATGATTATTTTTTTCTTACCCAGTTTACCCTCTTATGTATCTTATATAGAATTTACATCAATGCAAGATGTGCTGCGGTCTCACAATGTTTATGTGATGCGGTTTAATTGTCAACCGTGACATTATGGTATTGTTGCTATGACATCATACAAATGCTGAGAACGTGCAAAGAGCACATGTAGCTTATCTCAACCATAGGGTGAGAAAAGAAAATCTCACACCGGTAAAAGTGCGGATACACCTGTCCAGGGTAAGAGAAAACCCGATCTCACTCAGTTACAAAACACTCACCTCTACCAGAAGGTCAAGGAGTGCAATGTTGCCTTTACCGCAGCATATATGGACTGGTGTATCTCCTGCTTGGTCCCGGACATCTGTCTGAGCTCCATTCTTCACCAGAATCTTGGCAATCTGTGATAAAGGAGAAGAGAAATTAAAAGACACCAAATAATAGAAGACCAAACAGCAGATGACCCGAACCAATATAGGATAATAAGCAGACACCAAATCAAATAATGACTAATCTGACAATAACCTGTCAGGAGACACCAAATCAAATGATGACTAATCTGACGATAACCTGTCAGGAGACACCAAATCAGCAGGCAATTGAGGTTAGTTTGTCTGTACTAAGGGAAAGGGGGCCACTCTGTCTGTACTTAGGAAGTGTGGGACCACTCTGTCTGTTCTAAGGGAAAGGAGGCCACTCTGTCTGTACTTGGGAAGTGTGGGGGCACTCTGTCTGTTCTAAGGGAAGGGGGGACCACTCTGTCTGTACTAAAGGAAGTGTAAGGGGCACTCTGTCTGTACTAAAAGGAAGAGAGGGCACTCCGTCTGTACTAAAAAGGAAGAGAGGGCACTTTGTCTGTAATAAAAGGAAGGTAGGGCACTCTGTCTGTACTAAAAGGAAGAGAGGGCACTCTGTCTGTACTAAAAGGAAGGGAGGGCACTCTGTCTGTACTAAAAGGAAGGGAGGGCACTCTGTCTGTACTAAAAGGAAGGGAGGGCACTGTGTCTGTACTTAAAGGAAGGGAGGGCTCTCTGTCTGTACTAAAAGGAAGGGAGGGCACTCCGTCTGTACTAAAAGGAAGGGAGGGCACTACGTCTGTACTAAAAGGAAGGGAAAGTACTCTGCACTGAACATTAAAGATGGCACTCTCTGCACTCGGCAAAAAAGGCTTTTTAAATTATTAAGAATTGTTGATTTACTTAACATTTGGGTGATTCTCACCTTATTTGCCCCAAGGAAGCAGGCCAAGTGGAGAGGAGTGATGTGTTTTATCGTATGACAATTGACATTGGCACCTCTACGCAAGAACAGCTTGACAAACTCTAGATTCCCACACAAAACAGCACGAAGCAAGGGTGTGTAACCTGTGGCATCCCGGGTATTGATATTGATACCATTCCGTCCGGAGCTCGACATCTATAAAAATACCAATTCACAACTCAGTAACCAAAATAAAGGAGATTGGAAAAGACATTACACTTAAAAAGATAAAATAAAGTGCTAAATTTCAAAGAGTAAAGTTCATTTTTTAACAGATTTCTGAAATACATGTATGTGAAAATATAGGATGCATTAACCTTTCAATGAAAATATTTAACAGGATCAATGTAATTAATGATATATATTTGATGTAAAAATTCAAATTTTAACTGATTTAGTTGCAGTTGTAATATTCACTGACTCTGCTCACGTAAACACAAACAAATCTCATTACAGTACCAGATAATATAAGCTTTTGATGATGTTATTACTTTTATTATTTACGGATGTATCAATGACATAATAATGTTCATTGTTCCGATGATGACTCACTGCTGAGCCGAAACTGATGTCAACATATCTGGAATAAATGTATCATAAAAAATGATTCTGTGATATTGCTCATGCTCCTAGGAATGTTTTTATGTGCTGCTAGAGTAGACTCTTTATAAAACACATATCTGAAGTGGATTTTATCAGAATTATACCAGAATAAATACAGGTACATAATGTGACCTATACACCACCCCTCCCAACCCCAAGTTGAGAAGGTGTTCGCCTTCATCTGTTGACATTTTGATTTGTCATTTCATGAGCAGATGTCCATGTTAACAAACACATAAGGGGTGCCCTCGGGTTGAGTACACACTAAAACACAGATAGCTAATAAGAATTTGGCTGGACATTGTAGAGAAAAGACACAGTGCATATCAGGATTTTTTATTTGTTTTGTAAATGCATTCAAAACCACACATATCCTTCTATATGTGTTTACTATTTGGAACACATTTGCTGTTTATATTGGGAAGTATGTAGTCAGAGGGGTTTACCAACATATTTCGAGTAGATATATGATTTAAAATATTTCAGTAGAGACAAGTTATTTCAACTATATTTATCACTCTTGTTAGTCCAAATGAAAGTGCGCTGGGGGTCTTTATGTGGGAGGAAACCAGAGTAGCCGAAATAATCCACATGTTTGGGCAGGTAACCCTGTACCTTTTCACGGCAGATCAGGGAACAGAACCCTTCCTCAATGTCTCGAGGATAATCCTGGTAATTATTTTGAAGGAAAAAATTTGATGTGCAAAATTGCACAAAATATATAGGAAGAATATGTTAAGCATATTCAGCTAAAAAGTACCTCCACAAATTACACATGTATTTATATTTAGCATGCACGAAATAAAGCTCCTTTACCTGGCTAAGCTTGTATTTCAGAAATTCATTTTCTTGGTAACAATATTTTGCAGAAGCAAAAATGTTGTTAGAAAAGGACACATTTTAATGCAATATAATGGGATTGAAGGCAACGGAACTATTAAATATACGATTGGCTTAGTAGTAGCTATTCAATGCAAGCTCTGTTCCTATACTGCTTCAAACAAGTTATATACCCTGTAATTTATGGAAAATGATTTAAAGCTGTGTATATAAAGCAACCTTACCCAAATATACTGTAGGATATACATGTATAATATAAAGTTGGTGATGTGATAATAACATAAACATTCATATAAAATATTGTCAATACGATAATAGACTGAATCAACATCAGTTGATAAACCTTTTTATGACATGTGATTTCAGTGTGATACAATTTTTTGGTTTATTTGGGGTGGCAAATCTAAGAATTAAATAAAAAAAACTATTTCTTAAGTTATAACAATTTTTTTTTTCAAATCAAATGCAGCAATGTCTTTTTTTCTAATCACAACACTGCTAACTCATTCATATCAAAATACTGTTTTGGAACTAAGAATGTCATTTCAGACAACTAATTAGATGGAGTTGATGTTAAGTCACTCCTGATGATAGATCAAACAATATCAGAAAACTTTTAAATGATTCTTATTCCTTTACAGTAAAACACTCAAAAGGACTTTATATGGTTTGGGGCTGTTTTGGCCCCAAAACGCATCAAAATTCGAAACCTTTAAATGAATTTTGAAATGACATTTCTTTAATTTCGAATAATTACCAAATGCTAGTATGAAAATATTAATTTATATTTCTAAGTATTGTTGCCATGGTAACAAGTTCAAATTTTGGATAAATTAGGAAAATTTGAATATTCAGTGAATATTGTGATATTTTGCATAGTTTTTCTTCTAAAAACTACAGAGGGCATGCTTGAACAAACTTAATATCAAAGGATAATGTGAAGGCACCTGTAATACATCTTTAGTTGAAATGTTAAGTTTGTTCAAGAGTGCACCCTATGGTAGTTAAGAGAAAAACTAGGAGCAAACCTGTCAAAATTGACTGAATAATCAAATTTTAATTATCTATGCAAATATTACCTGGTTACCATGGCAGCCATAATTGAAAATACAAACAAATCAAATGTTTACATAATAGTTTCGGGGAAGTATTCAAAATAAAAGACAGTTGTTTGAAAGTTCTAATGCAGATTTTTAATTTTGATGGATTTGGGGGCCAGAAAAGACCAAAACCATACGTAGTCCTTTTACGAATCCTTTTGATTTGCTTCATTAATGAAGTATTGATCTTCCAGAAAGGATATCAACAACTAAATTCTTCAATTCTTGTTCCTAAACAAATGTCTGCAAGATTTTCTATATAAATATGTATTCAAGCATAGTGCAAATCAACAACTTACAGTTGTGTTATCTGCCTCGGACTGATTCCAAAATCAAAATAATCTATAGATATATTGATGGCATAATTTGTTAAAAATTAATTGCTTTTTAAATTAATACTTTCGAAATTAACAGAATCATTTTGATTTAGTAGCATTATGCCCGGTATTAACTCATTCACCCCTACAACTTCATAATGAACTATTCCAACCACTGATTTGGAAGAGTTCAAATGTGTATACACAGGGTTAACTGATTTGGAAGAGTTCAAATGTGTCTACAGGATTGAAAGAGTTAAGATAATCAGACACTTCATTTCTTTTTGTAGAAGAGACATTACTTACAAAATTTCAGATTATTTTCAAACTTTTATGGAGGAAATTACACATGCTCTAAATTAAAAACATACATCAAAAGTGTGTACATACACCGTAGGGGAAAAATATCACTTTTAAATGGCATATTTTGAATTGTTCTTCCAGATGAAATCATCAGATCTTTCACTGGTTGAAAATGCTCAAATTTAGAGCCCAAAATCGGAGTCTCCCCCACAACAAGGAGAGTCACTAAGTATGCAAAAGGGAGACAACCCACTGTATTTTATAAATAATTTTTATTCCAAAATTCCTCCCCTCATTTCAATTTTATATTTGAACTATCTTTTTTTTAATCAAGATTTTTGAGGGAGAAAATAATTTTTTCTTCATAAATAAAGAAATCCAATTTTAAGCTTATCAATCTTTGAACACATTGCCACATGCGTGTGATTGTCACTTTATTAAGGTACAAGGTTATAGCAAATACATGTATGTTAGTAGTACAATGGAGTTAGTGAAAAGCAAATCTACTCACACAGAAAACAGACTGTTTTAAAATGAATGAGAAAGAAATGTAATAATGTCATGAAGCAATTTATAAGTAACAGAAAATACAGTCAAAGATATATATATTCAAAGGCCACTTTGATAAACAAGAGGCCCATTATTTTTTGTTGTTGAAATATGAAGTGAAGATAGTAATGTCAATCATCCCTACCAAAATTTTAGTAAAAAATAGTTAAGTATAACGTCAAGTTTATCAGGACAATGAGTTGATCATTCCTAGACCGAGTTTCAGTTAAATCAGCCTGTTAGAACTTAATTTTAAGATTTAAATACATGTAGTTTTTTTCCAAAATGGAAGCCATATTCAAATATTGATCAACCTGATCTGAGCTTAAGCTCAGGTGACCTAAAGCATATAGTGGTCTCTTATTGCAGTTAGTTTTTTAAGGATTTCTTTTTCCCACTGCACTGTGGTTTTTCCTATATGTAACATTACTTCCCCTTAACTTCTGTTTGGATATAACTGTAACAGTTTGGCCAGGACACTTCGGGTCCATTGACAATGGTAGCTCAATCAATCGGAGCAATGGTATTACAATCTGAATTTCAGAGTTCAAATCCCTGTCTAGCCTTCTAATTTGTTTTTACTCTCAGAACACTGTTTTTTTTAAATATTTGTTTATTTCATCTTTATTATTTATTATAAAAGTTCTGCAAGTTATGGTCTTCTTTTCAAAAATGTTTTATCCCTAATGATATCCCTAAACTTTATCAAATGTACATTCTAAATATGGTATTAATAGCATTTTTCACACTTGAATCATCAAGAACTTATATTTATAGTATCAGTGACCTTAACCTCAGCACCTTCATACATTTGAATGCTGTTTCATGAATATTCACTGGATTATGAGAATGATGTATACATGTTTATAAATAATTTTCTAAAAATATAACAGTGACCTTGACCTAAACTACAGAACAAGATTTCTATGAAGTTTCCTCATCGGTAATCAATGAAATAAACTGGCAAGTGCAATGAACAATATTTTCTAAATACAGTAACAGTGACCTTGATTTCAAGTGCGGCACTTTGACCTTTGTAATTGTTTATAGCACAGTCACACCCAACACTTGTATCAAGACCCATGGATATCCATTTATTGGAAGACATAATCATCAGTGTATTGGCAAATGTTTTCCTAAATATAGCAACGTGACCTTGACCTAAAGTACAGCATCTAGAGCATGCATGAAATTTCATGGCTATCCATTGGTAAGTAAATTGCTTCAGCAAAAACAGAGATTTTCTTATAAATGTATTGTAACTGTTACTCTATAAGCAGCACCCAGAAACGAAAATTCTTTAAAGCTTTAATTCACACTTATTATCTGTGATGAGCCAAGTGGATTTCTATGTACAGGCAAATTCTAATAAAATTATCTTCCAATCTAAACTAAAAATATCTTTATATTCATTTTTTGCTAGGAATAGTAATGTGGTTTTACCTTCTGTATCGGGAGACACTTTTCACACTGACAGAGTGGGTGACACAGCTCAACACTGGACATGGGGGACACCTCAAAGTCCTCTTCCTCCTCTAGGTCACTCCAACCCAGGTGGAACTTTACCTTTGTACAAAAAATACCAATACATGTATTATTATTATACTGATGGAACTTTGAACTTTTATCTTGTTTACACAAGATTAGCATAAAACTGGTGAAACTTTACCTGCGTACAAAAATAAGCATTATCACAGTAGAACTTTTACCTGCGTACATTAGCATAACACTGACTGCAATCCTACCTGTGTAATCATAATTAACATTTAACCAATGAAACTTTTACCTGTTTACGCAAAATAAGCATTACACTTAAAAGTACATGAAATGTTCATTGTATACGTAAAACATTTTCTTTCTACAACCGAGTATATTTATTGTAAAAAAACCTTTTTTTCTTGAAAATCATCGTTTAAAATTAAAGAGAATTTCTTTCTTTTCATGAAAGGATTCATTTCTTTAAATAGAAATACTGGACTATTGACATGTTACAAAACAGAATGCAGATTATTTAATTTCTTGGACACTTTTATTTATGTTTATAGAATTTGTCAAATAATGCCATCGTCTGAGTTTGGTAATGTATAGTAACCCACCTTCTTATACCATAAGTCTGATACATAGTTTTTGTTGATGTTTGAGAACACTCACAAATATGAAATTTTATGTAAGAAAGTGACCAAGTCAGTACAGTGATGTAAAAATTATTATGTAGTTTAGGTAACCTCCAAAGGTGGGCAAACAATCTTGTGAGGAAGGTGATGTTAAAGTATAGGAAAATTCAAGAAAACTAAAGAAGAACTTAAGTCTACAAAGCAATAACACTGGAATTCTATTTATAGCTACAGTGACCTTATTTTTGACCCAAAGCAATCTTGTATAAAAGAGATGTTTGTTAGCAACCATGTTCAGTTCTGTTGCGGTTACAATTGAAGTATGCATAGTTACGATGACCTTGTTTTTGAGAACAATTTTAAACAAAATTCATTAAAGAGATGTTTGTTAACACATACAAGAAGTTGGATGAAAATAAAACAGTAAGTTAAGTTTGAAGAGCAATGACGTTGTTAAGGACATCTATTTATGAACAGATCCCTGTATACCCTTAACAGCTAGTCCTGATCAATATCTGATACCGGGTAATCAAAAAAACGTTTTGAACATCAAGTTTCTGTCAGATGTACCATTGGTAGGTCGCCATCGTTGATTGAGTTGTAGAGTTTCTCCAGCTGTCGATTCTCCACCTGGTCAAGGGAGGCAACTACATGGGTGATGGGGGTCTGGGGCGGAGGGGCCTCTAAAGCCACTTCCTTCTTTGTCACGATTGTATACTCTGACATACTCTAAAAACATAAAATGTTATATTGCAATCAAATGCAATATGCAACAAGAGTTCACAGTTGTAGGAGAACAACATAGCTCGCCTACTGCCAACATGTTTAAATCAACGCATATCTGTATACTGAGAATAGGCGAGCTAAAAATGTATTACAAATATCAAGGTGCTGACCTAGGAATTTGGTGTACTGTAAAATAAGAGAATTTTGATAGTTGAAATGTTTGCATTGTGACTATATAAACTGAAAAGGGTGGGAGCATTTTCAAATTCAATCTATTTGGTTAGTTATTTTCACATTCAATTGTTTACTTTGAGGAAAATGTGAGCATTACGACACTACAATTATTTCCATTTTCACTGAAAGTGATAGGAGAACTTAACGTTTCTGTCCCTCTTACTTTGACCCCAAAATTCCCCTAGCCAGTTCTCTGGAATACTTTAACATAACATATTCTTCACAATGGTAATCAAGTGACCAAACAAAGGATATTATAGTCGTAAATCATGTATTACAATCTGTTTTACTAACTTACACTCTCTACACCACTGGAACATGTCATGATAAAATTGTAAGTTTGATGTGTATCAAAAGAATCTCTCAGTTGCATGACGGTAAAAATAGACTAACTTTGAAGTTGGGTGTTGCACTTCCATAACCTTCAAATGACAGGTATCTGTCTAGTGATTCATCAGGCTTTTTCACCGCAGACCAATCAAATAACTTGCTGCTTTCATTCAATTTCACTATGACTTAATCAAGGGGTGCAATGAGTGAGAGTGAGCCTAACCCCTGGAGTATGGAGGATGTACCATGACAGGTATTTAAAAGCAGTAGAAACCCATCAATAGACTCCTCATATGTTAGAACAGTAAACATTTTTATTCTAATGAATTATTTTTTTCTTTTTCTGAAAATCAAAAGGCCATTCCAATTGATATGGCCTGCTTTGACCACTAATGCACATGTCACTAACACACATGTCAAGTTTCAGTAATCATGATGGAGATGCTGACAAACTCAATGGACCATCAAAGCTAAGCCGCATCCAGCATCCAGCAATTGATGCATGGGTTGAGACATACAACTAAGATGCATGGTCTAGCGCTTTTACATTTATTGAAACTAACTTAAATGAAAAAACTTAATCTTGATGAAGCGGCCAGAGGAATAGCAACACATTAGTCTCACTTCTGATACTTGGTGGTGGCAAGACAACAAGAGATAACCTGAAAAGCTTAACACCATACAGCTAATGTTATTTGCTCAAGGATCACCTTAGATTTGCTCCGGTTCAATTCCAGTTTGGGTATGCTGGCAGCCATCTTGAGCAGTTCCTGGACTTTGGAGCTTTGAGCAATGTTGAATGGTGTCTGCTTCTTTCTGTTCCTCAAGCTGTGCTGGGCATCATTCTCAAGCAGGATACTTACAATGTTTTCTGGACATATAATAAAACACATGATAAACCTTTGGTAAAAGTATGTGGCTGAAGAAAGACAACTCTTCTTGCTCCACACACAAATTAAGACTATACATGTATATAACTTTTTCTTCTTCATATTATTCTGTAGATTATGATAACGTGATCAATTGATCTTCATAACATTCTACTGATCTCCTTACCGTAGCCCCATTTGGCCGCCAGATGTATTGCTGTGTCGCCGCGGACGTTCTGAGCGTTAATGTCCAGCTTGGTTTTGGCCTGCTCCAAGAACACCATTGCCTTCACACACTAATGTGTAAGAAAACATGAACAATATTCCTATTTAAAACTTTCTGTAATAAGAATACATTATGTAGCTTTAACTGTCAGAACTCACATGAGAAGTTATTTTATTTTCTGTTCTTTTTTCAATTGTTTCCATTATGCTTTTATGTGTATTAATATCATGTAATATAAAAAGAATTGCAACCCCCTATCCAAAAAAAATCCCTTTAAACAAGAAGACACTGTCATCGACATCCCCTGCTCATAGTATACAATGCAATTTAGGCTTGAAAAGATAAAAGTAATTCAGTGACAGACGATACCAATTCTTTTTAATCCATTTCTGAATTGTGAAATGTCAGTCAAATTCAGCATCCTCAACATGCAATCAGTAAAGACACCACAGATGCATCAATCATGAAAGTATCTAGGGATAGCAATTGAAATAAGGTATTCATGGATGAGACCAACTTTTCTTAACCTGTATAATATACACGGTACCATGTTTACTTAAGTCACTGAAGTGTAAAACGTAGGTCAAATTTAGGATTTGCAGATACATGCACCCTCCCCACCCCATCCCTACCACCCTCCCCACCCCATTCCTACCACCCTCTTAACCCCATCCCTACTACCAACCATCCACCATCCCATTGTTAAACATACTTTCACACAATGATGATATATCAAGAGAGAGGGACTTTCTGTATACTAAGATTAATTTCAATATATTTTAGCCAGAGCTCCAATATTCACTTTATTTTAGTTTTGTAACAGGAAATGGAAAAAGTGCACTGCCAGATTAGGGTTTGAACTTGGGACCCTCCTAACTCTGGAAAACAATCTAACCAATGAGCTACCTGGTTGCCAACAAGCGACCCAGTCCGATTCCGCTACATTCCTCCCACCTTTTTCTTAGTCTTTGCCTCAAAAGACACAACTATTTACATTCAAGGTTCTTTGTATTCCCTTGCCTAGTGTAAAACTAATGCTTGAAACAAGGGTTGGTCACAGGCACCACTGTAACAGGAGAAAGAGTAGTGTGATTCCACCGGGGATCAAACCCGTGATCTTAGACTCCTTTGTCAGACGTTCTACCACTAAGCTGAAGGGAAATTCCTTCTAGCGCCAAGGTAAAAGTCAACCATAGTCCTATG
>JAULCA010015567.1:0-29665 GCA_032360845.1 Crassadoma gigantea
GGTTCATATTACCATATTCTTACAAGGGTTCATATTTCCATATTCTTACAAGGGTTCATATTACCATACTCTTACAACGGTTCATATTACCATATTCTCACAAGGGTTCATATTACCATGTTCTTACAACGGTTCATATTACCATATTCTCACAAGGGTTCATATTACCATGTTCTTACAACGGTTCATATTTCCATATTCTTACAAGGGTTCATATTACCATATTCTTACAAGGGTTCATATTATCATATTCTAACAAGGGTTCATATTACCGTGTTCTTACAAGGGTTCATATTACCGTGTTCTTACAAGGGTTCATATAACCATGGTGTTACAAGGGTTCATATTACCCTGTTTTCGCAAGGGTTCATATAACCGTGTTTTTGCAAGGGTTCAAAAAAACCATATCTGTGCAGAGGTTAACCATTTAGCGAAAAACATTACTTGGAAGTTGTGTGGAATAAACTGACTTTTTCATGTGTAGTGTGGCGCAGCAGGTAAGGTGGAAATTGGTTGAAACACTATTGTTTCGTTTATTATTAAAGCTGACGTCAGTCTACCATTTTATCTTCCCTTCAATTTAAGTCTTAACTGCCCAGTCTATCCTCTTTCCATCCTTCCCTCCTACATATCTATTATGCCTAAATACTCTTCTCCATAAGAAAACATCATACGTTCTTTCAACTTCAAATTTAGGAAAAAAAACCTCGAAGTGTTAGTATTACTATCTTTTTATATTTTAAAGAATAAATGTATTTTAAAACAATCCAAATAACAAGAAGTGTTTTTTATTCATCTGAAATGTCACGTCTGATCATCAATAATTAAGGTGACATCAAAACATGATGCTGCATGAAATGATTTGTATTCCTTTTTAATCTTGCTCGCGTATCAAACGTAGGTAGGTAGTCGGTATTTTGACATCTCCTTGTGGTTGTTTTCGGGATACAAGTATGACTTGTGTTGCTCTGAAATACAATAGGACTAACATTCAGTTAGAAGGAAATGATAATCCTGCATTTATTTCTTCACCCTCATCAGGTAAAAAATGAACTATTTGATTAAACATGTTATGTATTTCCTTTACCAGATCAGCTGCTGAGCACGCCATAACGTTACCGTACAGTATATAAAATCACGATCCTACAATGTACCTTCGTCCCTTATATTATATATATATAACTATATTAGATATACCTCTCGTCCCCCATAATGATATACATCGCTTCCCTTATTTACAGGAATCAACCATGATGCTTGGAAACCCTCTTTAGGGCTTTACAGCTCAAAAAAACAATGTCATAACCTTGACAAGTCATGCTCCAAACGCATAAGGTAAGTAGACAATTATACATTAGTGCCTAAAAGGTTATTGTCCTTAATAATCAGTTATTACGTTATTTGTGTGGCCTCAGTGGTCTATTTTTAACGCACATTTCGTTTTGAGCTGGTGGGCGAGGCCCATTTGCTTATGCTATCATGCCAGGTGAAAGGGCTTATTGACAGGATAACTGGAAAACGAGGGATCTGTTTGCATGCATGTTTTGCAAATCTTGTCGCGTGGGGAAAAGACAGATCGCTATTGTTTTTCAGGGTTGAGTGATAAACCGTTGTTTTTTTATTGATCTATTTTGAAATCTGTCCTCATCAACATGCTTGTATATATACACATATATACAAACAGCTGTGCTAAAATTATGTCCGCAGCTTGGTTTACACACAGCAAGGTCTGTCGTCTGCTACATTGATAAACTGTATGTATTATGCTGCTAAAGGTACCAGAGTGAGGATCTTTGTCTCTACCAATACGCACAAATTAAACTTTTGCTGATAAACCTTTGTTGTTGACAAATGTGTTTTTTTCGGACAGCGCTGAACACATAGATGGTGGACTTTTTAATGTAATCAATGTGAACAGATTTTGAAAACTCTTAAAGCAAAATACACATATTCTGTATAAAGTTTGCATTGCTATTAACGAAACAAACTTTAAAATGTAGTAAATTCAACTGATTTTGAACATTTTAAAATACATAACACATCATAAATTTACATTCGGTTGGTATGTCCTTAGCAACATGCTGAACATGAATGTTGCAAATAAGGTCACTGTGACCTACTTTTCTTAAAGTTGCCACAGGGCTATAACAATTGACGTCCGTGATGGACAATATATTCCGAAAATGTACATTTGCAAAATAAGGTCATAGTGACCTTTCCAAAACAATATCTGTAGGGCAATGAAAAATTGACATCTAGGATGAGCTATATATATTTAGAATTGACAACTTCAATGAACGATAAATGCTTATCTTCAATTTTGCAAAATTAGGTCACTGCGACCTACTTTTCGAATAACTGTTATAGGGCAATCAAAATTATTATCTAGGATGAACAACATATGCTTATCCTATATATTCCAAAATTAGGTCACTGTGACCTATTTTTCTAAAAAATTATCATAGGGCAAAGAAAATTGACAGCTAGGATGAGCAATAGATGCGTAACTTGAATTCTGCAAAATAAGGTCACTTTTACCTACTTTTCTAAAAATTGCCACACGACAATGCTTTCTAAAATCTAGCTTAAACAACAGACATTTTAATTGAATTTTGCGAAAGGAAGTCAGTGTGACCTACTTTTCTTAAATTACCATGGTACAATCAATCTTGACTTGTGGGATGAGTAGAAGTTTGGCAAAATAAGGTCACTGTTACGTACTTTTCTGAATATTGCCATAGGACAATGAAAAAAACATCTATGATCAGCAAGATAAGATGCTGAAATATAATCTAGCAAAATACGGTCACTGTGACGTACTTTTCTCAAAATCACCTTAGGAGTTTCAGTGATCACTTACATGATTTTGTCAACAATTGAAGCAAATATTAATGATGACAAATCAACATTCAGAATAAATTAAAAAAACCAATCTATGCCATTTATTAAACAATTATTAACTGCACCATCTTTCTACGAGGCCATTGGTCTCTTCTTTTACATTTCTACACTTTGGAAATTTTTCGTTTTAATGTTTTGCTCCAAAGCTCTTAATTATCAGCAAACTCTCAATTAATAAACCATTTTTGTTTTTCACTTAAAAGAGTTATCTCGGGAAAAGCTCCGGTATTCATGTTCTTTATGAAGTATGATACGTTTGAACATTGTCCAGAGGATCTTGGACAAGTAAGGACCACATTGTTTTCTTCAGAATTAAGAATTGATAAATATCTAGTGTGTAGGGTTGCTTGGCTCTTTATCAAACGTGACTCAAAGACGCTTCCACATAAAACGAAAGTAGCTGCTTACTGTTGTTTACTTCATTAAACAATTATTTGAACTTCCCTGTATCGTTTCTTAGGATATTCATGTACACTGTATACATATTGTATCTTTATGTAAAATCTCTCATCCCTGACACATTTTTCACTCAAATCATCATGTAATATTATGTATCAGTTAGCTTGTTAGAAATAATACAATTATCAAATGTGGCCTCTATCAAGTCTGTGACATGAGTTCACTGTGACCTTGACCTTTGACCTCCATCCGGAAGAAATGTTGTCTGCAATATATCCTGTAACGGTCGCATGTCTTTCTAGCAACTTGTGGACCCTCATTTTCAAAGACAGTTGTAAACCAGCCTAATGAAATAAAATGATTTGCAAGCCCGGTGTTTTATGTAGTGGTATTGTTGCATTAATTGATTGCCAATAGCCCACCAGCATTGTGGCCATTGGTCTCTTGTTATTTCATGTAGATATGTTTTTTATAAATACGTCGACACGTTTACTGTAGTAGTTTTACAAAGTGATGCCCTAATCTGTACAAATAAGACTGTTCAAACATCCGACAAAAGTTGCCTCTGACGCCAAAAGTCGAACCTATGCCAAACAGCACAGGGATTCAAACGCTGTAAACCTGAAATGCGATGAAATTAGGATGTTTGCATCCTTCAACATGTCTCTTGATGCTAAGGTATACATTCTTTTCATTCTATTGATATTAAATCAATCAAGATGCCGCGGTGGCCGAGTGGTTAAAGGCGTCTGACATTCTGCTACCACTAGCCCTTCATCACTAGGTTGTAGGTTCAAAACCTAAGTTGGGGAGTCGCCAGGTACTGGCCGAAGGTCGTTGGTTTTTCTCCGGGTACTCCGGCTTTCCTCCACTACCAAAACCTAGCACGTTCTTGAACGACCATATATATAAATAGGACGTAAAACACAAATAGGCCAAACCAAAGACATCAAATCATGATTGTTTTAATATCACGATCGAGCGTTGACTCCCTTTTCCTTGGAAGCAACAGATTTGTATTCACTGTTTTATCTTTTATCATTCGGATTACCTGGTTTGGCGACCCTATCAAACGATGTTTTCCTCTCTGGTGTCCTCTCTACCGTTGAAGTGCCGAGGGTTTCCGTTGGTGTTGACGTTCTAGTTTATGCAAATTTTCTTGTTTTGACGACGGCGTTGACGTTTTTAGGTCATACTACAAGGCCCAAGATGAGTTGATCGAGGCGTATGAGGAGATTCAGTTGGATTTGGACGACGCTATAGACAATGCTGAAGTTGCGACGAAACTCCGCCGTAAAGCAGTCTTCTACGCTAAGCTAAGTCTATTTATCAACGTGGTAAGTTCTTCTACACTTGTATCTTCTGCAGGTCGCATTTTTAGACAAAAGAATATGTTGTACCAAGCTGCTTATGTAGGAACCCCCTGCATACTTGGGGATTTGCTATTGTGTGCTTTAGCAGGAGACAAAAGAGCAACCAAAATTGATTTGATGCACCCATTGCCAAATGTGGGATCTTAATATTTTCTCTTTCTTTCTAAACAACTTTTATTGTTTTCAAGCGTCTTAATTGGCAAAACTACACATTTGGCTTTAGTGTTGAACACATTGGAGAACCCCATGGGTATGGTGTATTCCTTAAAATAGCTTTTACCATATATGCTGTATCTCAAACATTAAAAGTGTTTGACTCATAAAATTAGATTCTAAGTAGGATGATCAGTACCATCATTCGAGTTACAATGTCAATGCTTTAACGGAATAAGACAACAAACATGGCCGCAGTGTACTGGTTTCTTATTTGTCGAATTAAGATATTGTTCGATTTCGCTCAGTTTTTTATGCGGGTGTATTTTGTCACTGCGAACTCAGTTGCAACATCCGTTTTCTTATTTGACAAAATGGCTGCCGTATATTGGGTTCTGATTGGTCGAAATTCAGTTAATGTTTAACTTTGCTCAAATTTAATAAATGCATGTATCTTGGCACTTTAAACTCAACCGCAACTTCTGTTTCCTAATTCAAGCATGGCTTTCATTTTATTATTTGACAAAATGGCCACTGTATATTGGCTTCTGATTAGTCGAAACTCAGTAATTGTTTAATTTCTGTTTTCTGATCTGACAAGATGGTCAATGAATACTGGCTTCCGCCTGATTGTTCGAATTTCACATATATTTTTATTTAGCTTAAATTTGGTATGTGTAATTGTGGTACTGCAAGATCCGTTCACCTATTTACATTTGCTTTTCCGAATGGGGGGTAGTTTGGCTGGCTCCCATTACAATTACTACTTGTTGCTTTTATGCCTCCATGTTGATGTATTGCCAAACTTGTTTATAAAATGTAAGATTCAGAACTTCGACATAAACTTGCAATGCTTGACACATCGAATCTTATGCTCAAAGTGGGGACAGGCGATACATCTAATTACTCATAATTCTTGTTAAAAATTGAAGTAACTACTGTGCAAAAACAATTACGTTGCTACAGACAGTAAATAGCCTGATGAATACGAACCTTATTTGTCAGATCATATATTCCTTCACTCCCGTGAAAAGATAACGCTATTGTAGTGTAGACAATTTTTAACTATCGATGAAACGTTCATATTTGCAGCTGGCCTCAGGTTGTTGATATGACACAGAGCTTTATGTAAGCGAATTTATCCAGTTTGATTCGAAAAAAAATATCGTTTTAGTCTCTGCTATACCTCAACGCCTTATGTGTTATGTCTCAACTTAGGTATATCCGTGTATATGTTGAAATAAGAATACACTTATATAACTACAGACGATGTGTTTTTCAAATACAGATCAAGTATGAATTATGGTTAACATTTCGCTCATTCCTTTTCACTAGCTCCTGTTTGCGGCAAAGACGATAGCGTCAGTTTTGTCAGGTTCGATCTCCATTATTTCCAGTCTAGTGGACAGCTTTGTTGATCTGGCTGCAGGGTTGGTCATTTGGATTACAGCCAGGATGGTCAAGCGGAGAGACCCGTATGTTTACCCTCAAGGTAATTCATGTGTTTACAAACAGCATGGCTATAAAAACAAAACTGTAAACTTGTCTCATGTCTCCAGAAACTTGGATACAACATGAATGTGAAGCTTCTTTAAAATCTTTCTTCTTTTGTAGGAATTAAAGGATTTGTTCCATATTTGTTCTGAAGCATCCTTGGGTGAAGGGGAACCAATTTGAATAAAAAGTTGGTCTGGTCCCCCAGGGGCCTGAGGGGTGGAGCTCAATAGGGGAAATATAGCAAATTCTTTAAAATCCTTCTTCTTCTGTAGGAATGAAAGTATTTGTTCCTTATTTGGTCTGAGGGGCGGGGCAAAAAGTGGGCAATTTGACTATATTGCTATAAACGACCTCTTCTGTAGAACTATGCCATAGATATTGATCACATTTGGTCGGAAGCATTCATGGGAGACAGGGATTAAAAATTGTACAAAAAGTGGGACAGTATGAAAATATCACGTTTTGGTATTGACCAATTACAACGGTATCTTCTATTCACTGTTCAAAGACAACGATTTCTTGTTCAGATTCAAATGAAGCGACGGCCTAACTGAAATTTTACACTCAGAACACTGTTCTTGATTTATATTTGTTTATTTCTTTATTATTTCTCATAAAACTTTCGCAAGGTATTGTGTTGTTAAGATATGCCGGAGAAATCAGCATCCAATATATATTTATTCTTTTTGTCATTGAAACGGGGATCCTGAAATGGTGTTGCATAAGCTATTTCTCTATGATTGTATAACTGTCGTAGCTAACACCGTTCTCCATAGCTAATGTGATTACCTATTAAGTCTGTTGCCAATTTAAATTTCAATTGCTAAACCCTGTACCTAAAACATACGTCTTACTGTTGCAGGTAGAACAAAACTTGAGCCTATTGCCATCATTATTCTATCTGTGATTATGAGTTTTGCTTCCCTACAATTAATCCGCGAGTCTGTGGAGAAGGTATTTAGCTTACAAGATCTCAGCGCTGCCCCTCCAACAGTTGACATTCCTACCATTGCCATCACAGCGTCAGCTATAGGTAAGGGTAACCAGCCTCAGACCTACAGTAGTACAGAAAACTGTCGTCTTCCTTTAGTACAGGGGTAAAATACACTTTTATAAGGTTAAAGAGTTGGTTTAAACTTTGTTTTATTCAAATGTTTGACAATACATCGAAGTACATGTTAAAAGAACAGAAAATGAAAAAACCAACAAGTTTCGTGACATACGCTTTAAGTGATAGCGTTTGATTTTGACATGAAGTTGTATGTTCATTGCAAGTTTTACATACGCCTAACTGTCGAACAAGGGAAAAGAATATGACAATGGGCAAAAATGCAATGATGGTTCCAAAACAGATCGAATTTGAACTGAGCGTGCAATGTCATAAAAAAGTCCTACTCTTACAGAAAAAGAATGTTATGACTTATTGGCATTTATATGTATTAAATTAATATCAAATAGGAACATCATCATCACAAGAGTAGGACCAATGTAAGACCAGCCAATACAATACAAAGTTTGAGCAATAAAAAATACAAAGTTATCATTACATTCAGGGTTTCCACCGCAGATAATAAGTATTATTGTCCAAAGCTGCATGATATTGTAGTAATTGTCAATGCTTTTCATTTTAATAAAACATCAATAGTTACAGTAATGTTATAATTAACCGAACTATTCAAAACAGCATTACCGGAAAACAACAAATAACATATACAGTTTAATGACATTTTTTTCACTTTCATGAATTCATGGATGTTTTTGTTTATGATCAGTGACTAAGCTTGTCCTCTTCCTCCTCTGCCGCCGTATACACAGTCCAAGTGTGCAGGCTCTGACCCAGGACCACAGGAACGATGTCATATCCAACAGCTGCGCTCTAATCTTTGGCTACCTAGGTATGTCTGTTAAGGAGCATCATATATATTCAATTCCCTTTACGGTAAGTCCTCCAACAGCTGCGCTCTAATATTTGGCTACGTAGGTATGTCTGTTTAAGAGCCACATATAGATTCAAATCTCCATGGATGAGTTTAACGAAAAAGTGTATCTGAAGTCTTAGAATTATCAAGTTTAATAGTACATCATGAACTGCCATGAAAGTAAGATTATAACATTACTGTGTGTAAGGATTTTGAACACCGGTCATTCTTTAAGTTGAGCAGATAATGGAAGCTGTTTTTTCAATAATACTTTGCAACCATCCTACGTTATAAGAATCTTAACAATATTTGAAAAAAAATACTCGTTTGAAATTTATTCTCGAATTAAAGTATTTGCATATCATTTTGTGTGTATTTTTAGGTTCCCAGCAACTGTTAAACAAGACTGGGGAGTATGGCTTGGTGTATATGGACCCTATAGGGGCTATGGTCATTTCGATATACATCATAATTAGCTGGTGTATAACCGGCTATAGTAAGTTTCATATCAATTTTGTATTAAACTGCTCATACAGGAATATTTACAGTTTCGAGTGTAATTGACTCAATAACCTTTGTTGAGGTCGTTGTCATTATCACTCGATAACGACAGTCATTCTCGTGCACGTAGTGATACAAACACTTTGTATATATGTGTATGTCAACAACCCAGGTGTTTCCATTGCTATTTTTGGAAGTAAACAGATGTACCGGGGTTACCAGATTTGTACAACTTATTAGTTGATTCATGTAAAAGATAAAGTGTTGGAATTTATACATAGCGTTCCGGAATTAAAAGGGACATCTTTGGGTAAAATATAACTGTTGAGATAAACTGGTAATGGAATAACATCGATGTTATTTTATTATAACAGTTTATGAGTGTGAGTGAAATATTTTATCGGGTTTTGCAACTTTGCAAATTGTGCTATAATAGGTAACTTTGAAGTAAGAATCTAATGAGTTATGATTACATGTTTTATAACGAACATATGAAAGAATTTGATGTTTATTTGGCGGTATGTAGCCGAGTTCGTTCGTATAAGTCCTAGTTCAGTCGTAGTATGTCACGATGGCCTTCGAAGCGTCGCGCAAAGCCTAACCGTATCGCACATCGGGCTTCAGTGGAAAATGCTTGTAATCATCCTGCGGGATATATTCCGGTTATTTCTTAACGCATATTTCTTAAATATTAAGATTAACTTTCTATTAAGTTAGGTTATTGGGTGATAACAACAATGAATATCACCCACTAATCATAAATTAATTATAAGTTTGTAGAGGCTTTAATAACGAGTTGTTGAATAAATTAGGTTGGGAATACACCCTTCACACGCACGCACGCACGCTCACTCACCAAACTGACATACCAAACTTGAGACAGGACACATTTTCTCCACATTACAAAACCAAAACAGATGAATAGAATTAATGTATGGCTCCAAACTACACAACTAGGCGATGACATACCAAAGGCTGGTAAACCATATACATAATCATTAACTATTCAAAAGTGATGTTCTGCGAGAACAAACTGCCACGAAGAAATAAATACTCGACTTGATATGTAACAAAAATACAGTTGTGAACACCTGACTTATAATTTTTCAGCTCAAATTAAGCATCTGACTGGACACACTGCCAAACCGGACTTTTTGAAGAAGTTGACGTGGATATGTGTGAACCATCACCACAAAGTTCTATTCGTCGACACTGTAAGGGCGTTCCACTTTGGTAGCAACTTTCTGGTTGAGGTGGACATCGTGCTTGCGGAAGAAATGAAACTGGTGGAAGCTCATGATATCGGAGAATCACTCCAAAAGAAACTTGAGCGCTTGTCGGAAGTTGAGAGAGCTTTTGTACATTTAGATTACGAATATGAACATAAGCCATCCAGTGAACATAAAACGGTCTAGTTATAACAGTACAATGCTATCGGGAATGTTTGATAAGACTATTATTTGCACTGAGTTAGTTGCATGTCTGTAATTTCACTTATGATTTGTATACATTATCATTATGCCGATGCTTTTCAGATTTACATTTATTGTCCCTTTGTAATAATTTACATTGACACAACTTAACAACTTTTACTTAACCACGGAAGTAAATTTGCGTCAAATAATGCCGTTCCCCTCTATTACCAGTTTTCGGTTGTAAATGATTTGTTCACTTTCTTTTTATGTCAAGTACCGTTCAGTATATCTGAAATAGTTTGAACCGTTTTACGCTTTCGAGAGTTCAAAATTAACTACGGTTAAGCAAGAGCAAAGATTTTGTTAAATAGAGATGACTTTGTTCGTCCGTTAAAGTGTATGTCACGTGCGTACGTCTGTCCATTACTTCTAATTGATTCAATATTTTCAAACAAATCCAAACAGTTCCTTAGTACCCCCCTAGCGCTGTGACCTCTATAGAGGTTCATCAGGGAATAGCGCAAGGGAGGTATCAATATTTTGTTACCCCAAAGGTAATAGGTTGGCATCAATATTGTGTTATCCCAAAGGTAATAGGTTGGCATCAATATTGTGTTATCCCAAATGTAATAGGTTTGCATCAATTTTGCGTTACCCCAAAGGTAATAGGTTGGCATCAATATTGTGTTATCCCAAATGTAATAGGTTTGCATCAATATTGAGTTACCCCAAAGGCAACAGGTTTGCATCAATTTTGCTTTACCCAAAAGGTAATAGGTTGGCATCAATATTGCGTTACCCCAAAGGTAATAGGTTGGTATCAATATTGCGTTACCCCAAAGGTAATATGTTGATGCTTTGAGTAAGTTCATCTTTAGTTATAACCTTTCATCTTATAAGCCCGATAACAGATAATACAATGTTTTATACTGATGTTATTATACTTTAAAATCTTATGATATGTCGATCTTTTATACATGTAATGCGTCATGTTGCTATATGCATAGTAAGCAATGCTTACTCAGAGAAAATTTATGTACATTAGTGAAGCTTACCGCTTACTTCATTTTTATCTGTTTTGACTTTTTGTTGGTGTAATGAAAAAGAGGTTTGGTCACGTTTTAACTCTGAATACTAATCAAGTCACCTGTTTAAAGTTAATGTCAAATTTAATTAATGTTAATGAAATGCAATTTATTTCTATTGTCCATACTCTAACGTTGTTGATAAAGATCTATTTTTATTCCATTATTGATGAGGTTTAAAATGTTTAACGTTTATATTGTGATGTTTTTGGAAAACTAAAATTGCAAACTGTGAGGTAACATTTATTACACAAATGTTAACGAATAACGAGATGTGAATGCTTCTCAATTTCCGAATGGATGGTGCTATATAGTTATTTTAATGAAGGATAGTCCTCCTTAACCGAAATAGGATGTGATATACTGATGATTATATCTTATAGGTATTAAATTCAACGTATTAATATTCATGTAAACATTTAATATTTGTACATGTTTATGAGCTAAGTGTGTGCTTTGACTATGTTTTGGAAGTATCGTTGATTATGTTTTGGAAGAATCGTTGATTATGTTTCGGAAGAATCGTTGATTATGTTTTTGAGGTATCGTTGATTATGTTTTTGAGGTATCGTTGATTATGTTTCGGAAGTATCGTTGATTATATTTTTGAGGTATCGTTGATTATGTTTCGGAAGTATCGTTGATTATGTTTTTGAGGTATCGTTGATTATGTTTTTGAGGTATCGTTGATTATGTTTCGGAAGTATCGTTGATTATATTTTTGAGGTATCCTTGATTATGTTTGAAAGTATCGTTGATTATGTTTTGGAAGAATCGTTGATTATGTTTTGGAAGTATCGTTGATTATGTTTTGGAAGAATCGTTAATCATGTTTTGGAAGTATCACCCACAACAGGTGAAGTCAAAAATATCAAATATCGATTTTGTGTGTGTGTTAAGCTTGTTACCCACAAAGATGCAAACGCATAGGTCAAAAACTAGGCCATCATAATGATAATTGTATTGAGGCGTTCTAAGAGGAACTCTTGTTAGGTAATTGTCACGGTTAATATTAATGCCATGAACTCTTTCCTTTCAAAATACACTGTGTAGGATAAAATTGCTAAAATTAAAAGCAATGGCAAGATAGTTTAGCTCCTATCTCAGCTCGTACGTGAATTTATAAATTGCCCAATGTTGATCAGAATAGACAACAACAGACCCTTAGCAAAAATCAAGCAAATCATAAGGAAAATGTGTGTTTATTTCATCTGAATACTTCAACAGCGTTTTTGATTATACCCGACAAAACGTTTGGGATACCATTTTCATTTTTAAAACGAATAAAGTAGTATTTAACTGCCTGTTTTAAATCAATGAAAAGTTAAAATAATTAAAGAAAAAAAATATTTTTTTGTAAAAAGTTCACTTTAAGAAGACCGTGAAAAAAGCTATAAGAAAATTCCTACAGTTTACGCGTAGGGAATAATTTTGCATGTTTCATAAAAGATAAATGGTTGTGGATATTTTACATATGTTATACATAACTTGTCGTGATCTGAGTGGATGCATTTGAATGGTGTGGAATTTTTACATTTTGTATATATGTTATATATAACTTGTCATGATCTGAGTGGATGCATTTATTTTATTTAGAATTAAATAAAAACTAATAAGACAATGTGTGATTCGTAATTATTTGTCTGTTTTATTTCTCTCACTCTTGGTAATGTCAAGTTATGATTCGTATGTCCACTTATCGAAGAAAGTTTAATATAGATTTTATTTAAGCATTAAACTGCCTCCTTTGGATAACGCGCGTCTGAGATCATGTGAGAATTTTAGGACAATAACTTTCTAAAGAATGCAGATTAATACCTATATTTCCGTTTTTAATTTAAGGTTTTCTTATATTTCTAATCTGTTATTGCATTTCAAAGTCAAATTTCACACTGTCTGTCAATGGGACCTTTTCCTTTGGCGTCGCTACTGTTCCCGGCAAAAATCATAGTTCGTGCGAATAAGCATAAAATCATCAAATTGATTTCACCAATTTAATCAGCAGATTCCACCGTGAGGATATTCACCCCTTAAACAACATAACTACATAAATTGTTTTGGGTTACATCAGTCAAATGGGGTTTTTATCCGGTAGCATTGTTATTTTTTCGTGACATCAATAAGTCACGACGTCACGAACATGTTCTTCGTAATCACTACGCCAATGGAAATTATGTGAGAATTAGTATATGATATCTTTCTACTTTGTTTGTTAAGGTTATATAGTGGCAATGCAGAGCAAATAGATATATACAAATATATCTACTTTTTCTCCATACAATTTTGATGTAGATAATGTTGACGATGTAACCAGTGCCTGCGGAGAAATAATTACAGTGACTTATCATTTGGACTTTAACTAGTCTCTAGTAACTATACTTACTACCGTCTAGTTAATAATGCTAACTATATGTTAACTTTAACCGTTGTCTTGAAATTGATATTGTCTAGTACGTGGATGTGAAGAAACATTTTTCCTGGTTTGAAGGGTGAACTCATGACGGTTGCCACGTGTTTATATAAAGGATTCCACATTGGTAAGAGGACGTTTCTGCAGTTGGTATCAGGGTCTTTCTGAATCATAAACGAATAAAAGTGTTTGAATTAAAATATAAAGCGACTTTTTGGCGACCATCTTTAACTTTAAAAATCTCGAATGTTTACAACGACATGTTGTCGAAAGATGGATATTCTAAGTAAAAATAAACCACAAAAACAAAGCCGATATTTCAGAACATTAATACAGCATATATCTTCATGGTATTATAACGCGTCTATGTCCATCCATATACTAAATGTGTTCGGTTTCTTTAGCCTGCATCCTATGCCTGCATTATTTCCATCAACAGTAGTTTAGTAGCGGATTCGTCATGTAAATGTGCATGGTTGACAGCCGTCGCGTGACGTCCAGAAGACACTGGGGTACCGGGTCCATGAAGGCCTGAAAACGAACATCATTGGTTGATGTACATTCGTATCAAAGACAAAAGAAATATGGGAGATACAATGAAATCGGGAACCTGTCAACACATTTAATATGAAAAGTCAAAGTCTTAAAAGAACCGTAGTTTTTGTTGATCTCTGTTATTAACTGATTCGGAATACAACTTTCAGAATGAGATAAGATAAACCTTATTCAAAGTCGATTAGTCGAGGAATAACAATAAAACACATGGACTAATGAGATTAACACCGACATAACAATAGGGGAGACCGAGGCAAATTCGACCTTTTTTATATTTTAAGTCCGTCCTAGGAAGTATGTAGGCACGTCCATCTTTGAACATTATGTAACTTTTCCTGGGAGATTGGATGACCGAGCGCCAAGGACAGGCAATCGGGTAAGTTTGGCCCCCAAGTTGGAATCAGCTTAATTATGACGCCATAAAGCATGCAACGTTAGATTTTACCGCCAATTTTACGACTTTTTATGTGTTAACTACATAGGCCAACCTTGCCACGGGTTATTGATCGAACCTGTTGGGACCCAAATTGATATTTCAATGAATTCTTATTGTACAGCAATATGGTATTGAGTGATTGGGTTGTTCTTTTATGCACTATCATTTGAAGCTTCAGTGTGTTACACGTTTGACTTTCAAAAATGAGTAATTCCGTTTCAAAAATTTCACATAACTAGAAGCGAGATCATGATTTTATTTCTATCCTTTCAAAAGTAATTTTCTCCTGTTAAGTCATTTTACATCAGAGTTTTCCCCGCCATTTTTTCGTCGTTGAATGCCAACTAAACTGCTATTATCCTTAAAGTTGTAAATATTAGCTCAAAATAGGGATTGAATCTGGATTTTTCCAGTGTTCATTCGAGTATGAACGGGCCAAAACATTACTTATACACCACATGAGCGGCCGTAGCGAAGCGAAGGTCGTTAATATGAAGTGTGTAAGTGAATTTGTACCCATCCATACTTGCATGGGAAGGAAAACCAAAATCATCATTTAAATACCAATTTCTTTTCATTCATTCATGAATTTAGTGTAGTAATATGACGTAACATCGCAACGTCATTTCGGAAATCTCGAAACTATTTCACGGAAGAAACTGGATTTAATTTTCGAATGAGCTATATCTTATTTAGGCGATTCTACATAGATAAAAGAGAAAGTCAACAACAGTGTTCTTTGAAGTCAAGGGATGATGATTCTGGAGAACGACCCAGAAAGTCCGGGGTTGACAACTTGACACCCGGTTTGATGAGAGCGATGTTTATAAGCCTATGACGGAAAGTTCGGTAACTAGACTCTTCAGTCATGCTTTTTGTGTCATGGATCATTCATGCATTCATGGATAAAAAAATATAAAAGAACTTTGATTGGTATGTCATGGAAGGAACATTATGTGTCGTAATTCCAACCCTGGGATGAGGTTGTTTGTAGTTTGGGCCTTCTGCGGCAGTAGGCCGAGTGTTTCCATGCCGCGTTCGTCATGTTCGTGGAAATTCAAGGATAATACAGTATATGTGTAAGTAAAGTCACCACAGTTGATACTTTTCAGTGTTGGAAACATCCAGATTAATTCCTTATATCGCCGCTAATTTGGTCACTGTGCAAACCCTTACCTTATACATGTATGTGACATCGAAATATTGTCAGTATGAGTTTTGTCAGATTGCTATCGTCTTAGGAGAAATCGGATCACCAAATCATATTTGTATTCATTCATTGAAAATTTCGAGGAAGAATTATATTCATTTATGGTCGTGTAAAAGGAAAAATACGAAGGGTGCTTTCAAAAACGAAATTAGCACCCGGGGCTCAAACGAGATATATATAAAACGCTCTGACGTCATCAATCAGCGTTACCAGTTTTTGCGAATGTCAGGACCGAAATCGAATCAAGCCTTGTGCAGTATTTTACAAATTAATGACCGTTGCTATTTCCCATTAAGGTAGTTTGAGTTACCGTGATGTGTCTGTGCGGAGGGTGTTCCATTCGTGGTGATGTCATGTGCGTACCGAGAGCCCATCCAAACGCGTTCAGTTTTCCGCGATTGTACAGCAGGAAGACGGGGAAGAAATCGTCACATGACATGTCGACTTTAACGTTATACCAGTAATGTACACCTACAAATGATGAGCAAACGTTTTATTGATGTGCGTAGCTGGACAGTTACCTCACTTCATCTTTTATTTTTACAAATAAGTTGCAATCTGTACCAAATTCCGTATGTGAGCTTGTCTGGTAAAATTAGGTTGAATCGAAGTTATGTCACGTCTTCAACATGAGAACAAAGTGTATCTTTTTCATTAACAAGTAACTTCTTCATAAACATGAACTTCTTCATTAACATGTAACTTCTACATTAATCTGTTACTTCATCATTAACATGTAACTTCTTCATTAACAAGTAACTTCTTCATTAACATGTAACTGTATCTTTCAAAATCCTGAACCGTAATTTTGTCTGTCAGCATTTTGTACCTTTTACAGAAATCGTTATATTTTGAATATGAAGGTTAATATCGAATCAAATACAACATCATCTTATTTATGTTTAAAAACGACTCAGCAAAGATATATCAGAGAGTGAAACTGTAAAACAATTTAGCCACGAGAAGGATTTAGTTGTTCCAAAGGCTATGCCAACATATCGCTGGGAATGTTTTGCGAAATGTAATATAATATTGGTAGCTGACTTCCTTAATTTAAGAGATATCCATGGCATCAGATACCCGTGTGTATATTAAACATACCCATAGTATAGAAGCAACGACCTCTAGTCCACTTTGTTGAAGTCAGTGCCGTCTCGATCTTTGGGATTACCAGATAGTCGGCAGCAGGGTCAGTACCGTTCTGGATATAGAGTGAGTCACCAGTGCCGTTAGCGGCGTACTGGGCCGCCGTCCTTCCACTGCTGCAGATGGTAGCTATGAAAGTATTGCTTCATAATTAGACTATAAATTAGAATATGATATTACTTCTCTGACAATGTTGTGCTCTAACTGCGAACTACTGACTTCGTTTCGAAAGCGTGTAATACATTACTTTTATTTACATTTATGTCTAACTCTTCCTCTTTTCTGCAGAGTTATCGACATAATATTGATGATAAGTACATAAACGAATAAAGTCAAAACGGCTTGCGTTTGTTTGCATTGTTTGGTATTGTGCATTGGTATCATTTATTTGGTGTATTTTATGTATGGTTCGTCAGTAAAAGCATTGTTATAAAGACATTGTGACAACTGTGTCATTCATTCACTGTGATCATCTGGAAAATAAATGTTTACCTGGGTTAGTGAAGTAAGCGGTCAGGAAATACATGTTGTTCACCCGCACAAATGGTTGATTTATCTGACTAATAGGAGGAAATCTAGCACTGCTGTTATGAGGCACCTGTCATCAAAATGAATTTGATCAATAAGTAGGAAGAGAAAAAAATATCCAAACTGAACACAATTACACAAAGGAGAAAATAGAACATTAAATCGATAGAAAACCATACATGAATTGTTACGTTCTACCGGCCATTGTGGACACTAAGTATCGAACGAACCCAACGGTTAGGCAAACCGACACGTGGGGCACATGCGAAACACCGCCCCCTTATTGCATATTTCCGAGACTAAACTAACATAGTACTGATCATGTCCCAAGTTGTTGTATTGAAAACTCCTGGCTATGGAATAAGTAGAAATTATCATGAGGAAATTCAGCGGGCACGGAAGTCATTGCTTGATGATTTGCGTAAAGCTAAACGTACAGCCAAAGAGGCGAGGATCATCTTTCCGGCGAAATTGTTGTGTGTAAAAAAATGCCTGACTGGAACCGTATTCTATGCCGTAAAGTGAACGAACTCTGTAAAATTTGTGTAAAAATGCACAGGGACACCTGAAAAAACTAAACAGTGAATTTTTTAAAAATATTTTCAAATGGAACGATATAATCTTTTTTGACAGAATCTTGGATCTCAGAATTGAGTGATTAAAATGGGGAAAAATGAATATCATGCTTTACATAGAATCGCAAGGTTTAAAGGTACGAAGCGGAATTCGGGTGGTTTAATTGGGTATTTGCGGAATATTGTTGTACTGATGGCATTGAATTAGTTGTTTAATATGCCAACGATATAATTGTGCTGAAAATGGGGGGTAGTGGCGGGGGTGATTTAAGGGTTTAAAAGAAATGTATAACTCGTTTTGTGCTTTGTTTTACCTGAACATACTAGTAGCCAGGCTTTTTAAGAAGTAGATGTTTTAACCGCTTACATAACATATAAATCAATATTGTTAATAACGAGGATGACACTTGTGATTTTATAATTACAGATGACATG
Source organism: Crassadoma gigantea (assembly GCA_032360845.1). Classification (NCBI taxonomy): domain Eukaryota; kingdom Metazoa; phylum Mollusca; class Bivalvia; order Pectinida; family Pectinidae; genus Crassadoma; species Crassadoma gigantea. The sequence continues at coordinate 18,539 of JAULCA010015567.1, forward strand.
AACGCTAGACAAATAATTATCAGACGTTGTTGAAAATGATATAAGTTACTGTATACCTATAGATGACCAATACTTAGAGGACAGTTTAGGTAAGCGGTATTTACTATATAAAGGTAGAGTTGATTTCTGTATCTTCTGGTTTACGTATATTGAATGGTAGGGTAGGAAAAGACACGGGCATAGGGTTATTGGCTTTCGCGACTGACGGAGGATGTAGTGTGGTATTTTTTTGTCAGTCACAAATCAAGATGATCCATTTTTTGAGCCGGAAACTGAGGTTGTAAAATGTGAAGGGTGAAAAACAGGTTATGTTTGAAGAGCTGAATTGTGATTTAACGAGAAGAAATAATAAAAGCACTCTCTCAGCTAAAAAAAAAAGTAAAATCGCTCGGCCTGATTTATTAATTAATGATTTTTTAATGTATGGTGTTGGTGTATTGTTACTCTACATGCTGTTATTGTTTTATTCCGTTTTTAAGAAAAGATTATTTCGAGATACATGGACGGGGGGTTATATTATTCCTCCAAATAAAAAAGGATCACTGTCAGATGTATCAAACTACTGGAAAATAACTTTATTGAGTATTGTAGGAAAATTATTTAAAAGAGTTTTGAATAATAAGCTTAATTTCCGGGCTGAGAAAGGTGTACGTTGACGCACAGGCTGGATTTAGGACGGGCCACAGCACCATAGATGATATCTTTATTTTAAATGGAGTTATCTCCCATCTTTTTCAGTCAAAAAAGAGTCTTCATTGTGCATTTATTGATTTTTAAAAAGCATCTGATTATCTTGTAAGGGACAATCTGTGGTTTAAACCAATACAAGTTGTCGTAAGGGGTAAATGTTTGATATAAGTGAAGCTATGTATAGTTCTGTCAAATCAAGGGTAAAAGTTAGTAATGAAATTTCAGAAAGTATTCAATGCATTACTGGGGTTCGTCAAGGTAACAGGTGGTCTCCTTTTTTATTTGCTATGCATATGAATGATTTAGATAATGAATTTAGATTGAATGATTTTGATGGTATTACAATTGATTATTTAAAACTCTATTTAGCTCTATACGCGGGTGATATCACAATTTTGTCTTAGTTTGTTATACAGTTACAATCGGATTAGACAAACTGAAAGTGTATTTTTACACATGGGAAAAATTAAAACTGAATATAAATAAACTAAAGTTATGCTATTTAGGAAAGTCGGAAGGGCCGCAAGCGACGATAGATTGTATAATGACGGCGGAGAAATAGAGGTAGTGAATAGGTTTTCGTTTTTTGGCATTGCTTTTACATCAATGGGTTCATTTTCTGAGACTCTGAAACAACAATTTCCTATTTATATATTAACATTTTTGGAATTCGAAAAACAATGGTTTAATAATTTAAATCAGACTGAAACTCTTTCACATGATCCATCATTATCAATAACAAAAACAAATGCAGGTGAAGTTTCACTAAAATCATAATCCTAGCTATCACCATTACAACTCAACTACAGTGCATACAATTAACCAGGAGAACTTGTGTTACCTACACAACGTATGTTCAGCATGTCGGCTGTAAGATTTAGGTCAACACAGAAAGCACCGTGTATATAATCAGTACAAAGTGAATCATAGGACAATTTAACGTAAACGATAAAAACTATCCTTTATGCGCCTATTTCTGATAAAGGGGCATAAAACGGTTGTTCATGTGAATGTTTTTTACGTTAATCATATAAGCAATTTATTTATCGTAATAACTTTGTCGTACTAGATTGTAAATGATTTATGGACTGTCCAACAAAAATGATAATCTAAAATGATTACGCAAACAATGGCTTTGTAAACGTTGAGAAGCAACAATATAAAGGAGTATAATTATGATGATTACCATTAACTATTGTGATAATATAAAAAAGTGCTCTTTTATATATTATTTATTAAACAATTTACTGCTTTTATTATCTAGTTAATTAAATAAACTATATTCTGCTATTTTTGAATTCTCCCAAACGAAATCGGCACGATATTCTGAGAAAAATATTATGTTCATGGATAAATGATCATTTGATCGAGTAATATATTACATTATCACGTGTTAAAACAAGTATTTATTAAAACATACTTACTCCTATCTGGATCCCTGCGATATATCCATTGACACCGTACAAAAGCACAAGAGAATAATCTCCTCCCTTCACAAATCTCTTCCCGTTGATCTCCGGAATTTCTACAAGTTTAATAACTGATAAGTTTCAGAGACTTAAGTGTACTATGCAAAGGTTGATTAATGTCGCCATCATGTGAAGATTATCAAAAATGATATTCAGTGCTATTAGTATGTTTAAACGGTTGCTGACCAATGCCATCGTGGAAGCCACAATTGTTACCGAGAAACCTTTCCTGACTGACTACTTGTGAAATCTTTAGGCTCATTAATTGAACAATTCGACATGATCATAGTTTAATCAACGACTTAAACTACAAAAGCAAAATGCAACTACCTGTCAAATCTTACTATACTATAACTATTTTGTTACCTCCAGAATCAGGCACGATTTCAATTCTCATTGAATAAGTGTTATTGCCTCCAAACTTTAACACGAGTCTAGAAATGTTTGTAGCCTTACCGCTACAATCTGACACCATGGTGAACTCCTGATGAGTAGCTTCATCGGCTGTTCTTGGCATTGCATCAAATGAATAGGAGCTAAAAGGATTCGGTGACCATGTCACTGTCAACGTTGAGAGAAAATGACAAATTATTTAAAAAAAAAAAAATAACAATACAGTCAAATATATGTTAAAACACCACCGAATGCAAAATTCAAAACGGTTTATTAACAATGATGATCTCTATATATATTATTATCAAATATTTAATTGATTTAAAGAGTTGAGAAATGCTGGGTTCTAAGAAAAGGGATTGTTTTACCGCGGTATTCCCCGTCGAATGTGAAATTAACTAACAGCACATTATATTGATTCCGGTATCTTTTTTAATTTTGTATCTTATTCTCGCAATACGGAAGGTTTATTCACACATGCTATTCGTTTGACGTCGCAAATGTGTCAGACGGTACTTATTCGTCTTATAATCGCACAGAGTTGTATTTGACGTCAAAATGAAAACGGAATTAATGCATTGTATACACTTTTGTATATAGGCTGTGTTAAATACAGCTTTACAGCAGGTAAAAATAATAATTACTAATTAATTGGTTACTTTGTTTGATGACAAGCAAAGTATTGCTTATTAATTTAATATGTTGCTAAACAAACTCTTTGATTCGGTTTATGAAAAAGATACTCCTTATTTGCTTTGTTAATAAAAGGGATATACTAAACAGAATGTGCTTGCTTGGTCTTAGCAAGATATGATTACAGAACAGTGTATTCTCCTTAAGCCTTTAAAAGATTCTGACCTTTGTACGAAGTAAAAAATGCTTACGTGCACACGTACTGAAATAGACTGTGTTATTACCATGAAATCATGTCGATGACACATTTCCGTCCTCAAAAACGAGGTGATCGTGCATTCTGAATAAACATTGATGTTTAAACAACAAGTAAAGAAAAGATTATATACTGCTAGTAATATATCGAATATCAGGGTAGAGACCCATTACCAACAGCGATATCGGTAATATTTATCTTTATAAAGAGATATTTCTAAATTTTAAATCATATACTCAGAAGAAATTTTTGAGTTATCCTTGTACGAAGACTATACTAATGCTGATGCACTTTATAAACTACGGTTTTGCTATATATGACCCAAAGCCTGAGCAATATCTTTTATAAAAAAAATACGAGATATGAGGTAAACTTTAGAGAACATTCATTGAAGATCATGTAAATAATGGGCGTGTGCTTTAACACTACCTGCAGCACACATGTCTGTATTTATTATCAACAGTTATTAACAACTATTACATGTGTGATAGAAGGGTGACTATTGAACGTGTACAAATCAAGAGCATACTGTACGAATACATTGTACAGATAAATATAACATAGATAGAACAAATGACAGATGATAAGAAATATTAAAATATCGACCTTTGAGACTGTCCCAGTCTGGACCTGAAACATACACAATATGTACACGAATAAAAAATATGCAATTGTACAAATAAAACACATATCAATGATCAAATTTACAAGTTAACCTTACATTGTTAATAATTTGATCGATATACAAATATATTACAGATTAGATATTAAATTTTAAAAATGTAACTTATAAAAGTAGCAGTTTACCAAAGTTCAATAGTGTAGAATATAAACAAACAGCATATTTTATTTGTAACGGTGTACTTACGATGACGCCTTCTGAAGAGAAATCCATTGCTGATTGAGACTGCAAAACACAATGCTACCAAGTAGAGGGCTTTCATCCTTACCACTGTCAGACTTACCCCTCCGACTTATAAACTGACTGATGACTAGCTGAACGCGCCCACACGTCGTGTAAATACTCTGTTTGGTTATTTCGGATGTGTACTACCAGTCTCATTTTGTGTGCTTCCTGTGAAATGTCAAAGTATTTAAAGTGGTACATAGCTATAAACTTAGAATCTGGTCGGGATGTGATGCTCAGGTCATACACTGTACACACGTCATTCTCGCATTGGTTTGTTTTTATAGTGCACAAACCTTATTATTTTAACTGAAAAACTATAACGTCATTACAGTTACGTACTATTCGATGTTGATGATGGTCATATGTATTTATCATATCGCGACATCGTTTAAACTTATCACCTTATTACCAAGTAAGAGCGGATTAAAAGAAAGATTTCAATAGCATTTTAAAGAATAACACTTTTCTGTTACAGTTTTATTTTTCGTTATAATCACCGAATATAAAAAAAATATCTCCCTTAACAGCCATGTGATAAAAATGCAGTTTCGATGCCTTTGCTGAGTAATTTAAGAGGTTTTTTTTCCATATTTTAAAACATATCTCGAAACTTTGAAAATCCTTATGTAGAAAAATTTAACCGTTTAAAATTGCTGTGGTGGGCCAACCTTAATACATATTCTCACAATAGCCAGTTGTCCTATCGTCAGATGAAACAAAACGATTCATAACAATCACTTACTATGGATAATGAGGTGGGGTATAATATTAGACCAATGCATTACTACGGAAGCTGGAAGATCACGTTATCATACACTAAATACATTACTATGAAATCTTCGAGGGAAAAATATACAAATACATTATCATGGAAACTGTAAAGGAGTATTCCAATAAATAAACACATTTCCATTGAATCTGTAAAGGGACGTTACAATAGATATATACACTACTATGGAATCTATAACGGAATATTGCAATGGATAAACACATTTACATGAAATCTGTAAAGGAGCATTGCAATAGAGATATACATTATCATAGAATCTATAAAGACACATTACAATAGATAGACACGTTCACTAGGAATCTGTAAAAGCACATGAAAAGAGTTAACGTTATATACATTATTAAAGAACATGTAAAGGGACATAACAATGGATAAACGCAGTTATGTGGAAGCTGGTAGGGATATTACAACAAATAAAAATCTTTTACATTGAATCTGTAGAGGGACATTGCAATAGACAAATGCATCAATATGCGATATGAGTAAATATTTGCGTCGATGATATTGTGAGAAAAGAACATTTATACGCCTTGTTTTAATGAATTTGAACTGATATTAGCTACTAAAATTCCTAATATCTTTATGATAATTCATTAATCCCTACTCCTGATGAACTTTAACGGCATATTTCTTTTTATAAGAATTACACTGCTGGTATACAACATGATATAACTGATAAGCCATACTCCTGATTTCACGAAGAAAACCTTGCTGTAAGGTGACCCGGAAAATAAGACAGTTGTTCATGCTTCTCCTCCTGTTCAGTAAATAGAATATTGATGGTCACGCCCTTGTAGGTCAGCCTCTGTAATAAAAGGCAGTTATTCTGATCTCAAGTCAATGCCTAACTTATGTCTATTAATACAACCGCACGTCTAAGACATACTTAAAAAGTGAAGTTTGAGGCTAAACTTATCATTGAAGTCCAATGTTTCCATTATGTCTCAGAGGCATCATATGTGATCAATCAGTTGGTTTTTTGACATCCGTGCAACTTTATCACAATAGATGGCATTTTATTTGACCAGTTGTTAGCACCGTAATTTGCACTTCTGTGTATAAACATGCAATGCAAAGCGCACGAGGGTGGCATACTATAGCTAGTATGAGTGTTATATCAAATAAATTCATAGTATGAAATAATATGACGTTTCACCGCTACATTAATTAGGCAACTAGTTGCCCTTTAAATACAAAAGAGCCCGTGGTTAACACCAATACAATTAGGACATCAAATCTTTGTTATGAATTAATTCCGACTGAGTTATGTTACCCTCACCTCATATAAAGGATGATATCATCTAATGAAAACGTTAAAACTAGTTTTATCAGATATTTGTTTGTGTAACAATACAAAATATGACGTAATCTAACAATATTATAACAATGACATATGCAAGAAGAACATGTATTAACTACAGAAACAAATGGAACGAGCACACAAATAGCTAAAAACATGAACACCTACAAACAAGAGAACTGTGACCGATTTACCCCCCTGCTTCATTTGATCTACGTATTTAAACTCATTTTACAGTGGGTATTATATCCTAATCACAAATACATTCTTTCGAGTGCATCTTCATATGATGTTCTTTCCCTGTGCCAAGTTACAAAATATATCAAAAAAACGGTAAAAGAAGAATAAATTAACAAGGTTTCTAAGGTAGTAATTCTTGTTTCAATATTCATTACTCCAGAAAAGTTTGCTTAATCGATAATTCCTTTCTTCGTGCACATTTTTATATGATGTAATGTCTGTATGATACGTCAAATCCGATGGACGGCAGACAGGGTGATTTCTTTATACCCTCAACATCGTCTGTGGATGAGGAGGGAAGGGAATAAAAGCTAAAAGCGAAACGAAACTAAATGGCTTTCACAATATCACCAAAGGGTACGGGTAGAAAAAAGATTCAATAGCCACTCTTGATCCAAGTTTTTGGGCTTAGCCATTCACAAGGGATTTAAATGGTCCTCACCCTTATGTCCAATACGTATTTAGAACAGAATTGTTTGGTTTAAAAATATGGATCAGACAAAAAGTTGTAGCACCATTCAATCCATGATGAAGGGCTAAGAGCAAACGCTTGGTCAAGAGTAACTTACTTTATTGAAACGAGGACCATTAAATACACTGTACACAACGTGTAAAGCATGCTTTGATGTCTCTTTAAATTTAGGAAATATGTTGGTTATCAACAGTGAATGACAAAGTCTTTATCCGTGTAAGACAGTTGGAAATCGAACTTATCAGAATTAACAAAGGCATAATATGAACAAAAGGAAGATTTACACTGAGTCCGTTGAAAATGTCATAGGAGAATAAAGTTAGGCGTTTTTAAAGAAGATAAGCGTCCCTTGCTCAATCATGCATTTTTGCTATTTATACCCACGTCAAAATGATTCATAGTCAAGTCAGAACAAGAGATAGACAATAACGAAAACACATCGACGCCTATGAGCTTAATCAAAACCATAGAACTTCGAAGCGCAAGAATGTGAATTTCACCTTAACTAAGGATGTTGTTTAATTTTGTTTTTTTGGTGCTTTTTTAATTTCAAATATTAAACGAAGTCAAGAAGTAAGAAATCACTACCTTAAAAATGCATGCATCCATCAGTAACCAGACCACAATCATTGTTTAGGTTTCATTAACAGAAACCAAGAGACCACAGTCAAAGTTTCAGTTTCACTAACAGAGGTTAACAAACAGGCCATAGTCAATGTTTCAGTTTCACTAACACAGGTCAACAAACAGACCACAGTCGATGTCTCATTTTCACTACTGGAGGCAAACAAAACACAGAAAATATTTCAGTTTCACTAACAGAGGTAAACAAACATACCACAAGTCGATGTTTAAGTTTCACAAACGGAGGCCAGTAAACCAAAGTGAATGTTTCAGTTTGCACAAACAGAAGTCAGCAAACCACGGTAAATGTTTCAATCTAACTAATGGAGGTCAACAGACCATGTTAATGTTTTAGTTTCAATAACGGAGAACAACAGACCGCAGTCGATGGTTCAGTTACACTACTGGAGGTCAACAAACAGACCACAGTCGATGGTACAGTTTCACTAATGGAGAACAACAGACCACAGTCGATGTTTCGTCAATTTCACTAACGGAGGTCAACAAAGCACATTTAATGTTTCAGTTTCACTAACGGAGGCCAACAAACCACAGGTTTTGATTCAATCTCACTAATGGATGTCAACAGGTCACAGTCAATGATAAAGTTTCACTAACCAACCCTACAAAAACACAGTCAAATGTAGTAATTCCGAAAAAATTAATAAGTCAGTCATTTATTACAATAGCTGGATGACTCCAATGTTTTCCCTTAGTAAAGTCTATTATTAACTACAACTTTCATCTGATTATGGAGGTGATATATATAGCAAATTGTTTTTGAGATTGAATTATGCTCATGAACCATAAGACTTCACAACACAGCGTAGCCAACAGTCGAATCTCCACAGCAAAGTGTTTGTGGTAGAGGTAAATATGTTAAGTTGATGCCCGATTTTTCCAGCTGAAATATTTAGTGCCTGGTGTGTTTATTTATATTAATTATATAAAAACAGTTTTAAAACAGCTTCTGCATGTAACAGGCATGATCTGTTTCTTAGTAAAACACTAGATTATTCGAGAGAGGGTATTTGCATACAATAATAAATGAGACACGAAATCGTCTTTCTTTAGGATTTTAATGCAGTAAACACATCATTTCTTCTTACTGCATCGAAGGTCTTCAACCCTTTGGTATGTTGACAATATCAAAATGACGCATTCTTTATAATTTTACCACTTCAAAAAGTGTATATCCGAAGGTATCGTCATGTTAGGCGTAAAAGACTGATAACTGTACAGGTTTGTTGATTAGATTTAGAATAATTATGTAATAATTTTAACAATAAGTGGTACTAGTTTTACAGTCGTAAGAATAACAGCTTCGGCGTCAATTAACATGTGTCTGTCAAGGGAGTGTTGGTTAAATAGATGTGTAAGGTCGACAGCTTAGGTTTTTCCAACAAACAGACAGGTACAGGATTTATGAAGCTCTGAAAACAAAAAGAGTATGATTTTAGCATTTTAGAATCCTTGCAAAGACGTTATGTAAATGTTCACATTGCTTGCTTAAATGTATAACAGTGATTGTTAGCCTTTGTTTTGTTTTCACAAGTATAACCATTACTATTATCCATATGTTGTAAAGCGCTTTAAAGAAATTTTACAAATGATGTAGGGCGCTATATAAATGTTGTATATTATCATTATTAGAAGTAGCTATCTAGCACGATGGATTGCATCAATAACTAGCAAATGTTGGCGCCCTACATTAATTCTGTTGGATGTATACTTTTGTCAACAATAAACGCATCTTGTAGCAAATCTTTAATTTAAACATCATATACGTGGATTAAAAATGTCTTTACAAAGTCAGCTTGTCTTTCTATCAATTTGTATCATTCATAAAGTGGGGAAAATTAAAGAGATTTCAGCTTTTCTTGGAGCTGTTTTCTTCTTCTGATCAAGCAGCATGACTCAAAAACGAAATCTTAGAGCTTGCTGATAAAAGGGAAATATCTATGAAATTTGCAAAGTTCTGTCAAATACTTTTGGGTAATAAAATTAAAAACTTGAATGTTAACGACTACATTTGCCCCGACTGGGAATGGGAACCTACACATAAAAACTGAGAGAAATCTTTCGTCAAGTTCTTCTTGATAATTAGCAATAACAAACTTAAATTATCAAAATCGAAGATGGCTATCTCACGACCACCTTGTTTTCTCATCAGACTTGTGAGTACTCCTTGAGAAATAACGACATCAAACTGTACAAAGCTCAAAATGTCTGCCTAAAGTTTTGACATACGCAAATACAGATTACGGGGAATCTTCAAATAAAATTTAAAATGGATCCGTCGACTATTTCTTGAAAAATTGCGATAGGAATTCTTGCTTATGGACGCATGGCGGACTAAAGGAGCAGCGCGGACGCGAGGATGGTTGGTTAAACATTGGTGGGGGATATTGGGTTGTCAGCAACAAAAGAAAAGATAATGAGGCATGCTATTGAACTAATTTTGCATTGGACGACCGCATAAAGAGGAATAATCAACAACAATTCGATTAATTATGACAAACATTAAGACATTTTTGTACACAGAAATGAGTTCAAAGATACAAGTCCATTATGTTTAATGAAGTATAGAACTACCTTGATGACATTGCTTGGGGGATGTTCCAAATGAGGCGACGCCAAACCCCTACCCATAGCCCAGCCAAAAGCGTTCAGCTTGCCATGATTGTACAACAGGAAGACAGGGAAGAAATTGTCACACGACATGTCGGCTTTCACGTCATACCAGTAATGCATACCTACAGCAAAACAGATCGATCAGTCATATCTTATACTATAAAGATCAGGTATGTTTATAAAATGTCCTGTTAACATTACAGCATATTGAGGTTATGTGTCATACCACTGACATACGTTATGCTATAATAAGCTATAATAGGAATCCAACCATTTGATGGAGTTGGACAATTGTATAACATTTGCTCCAATCGACGTAAACAATAGACACCTATAATTCACATTTGAATAAACAACATTGTTGAGGCATTTGTTTTGAGATTGTAATAGTATGGTTTAACTGTTCGTATAGACACGTATTTGCCTTTCCTATGGATTTAAAATCTGTCTCTTACATATTGACCGAAATAAGTAATAGTCAAACCCATAGAATAAAGGCAATGTCCTCTCGTCCACTTCGTAGCGGAGACGTCCGTCTCAACCATGGGGATTTTCAAAGAGTCGGCGACAGGATCGGTACCGTTCTGGATATACAGAGAGTCACCAGTTCCGTCAGAGGCGTACTTGGCTTGCGTCCTTCCACTGCTGCAGATGGTGGCTACAATACAAATAAAGCAGACTTGTCCAGTGATTCCGCTATTATAGGTACTTCAACA
>JAULCA010015568.1:0-18952 GCA_032360845.1 Crassadoma gigantea
ACCACTTGACCTTTGGTTTTTCTCTTATCCTTGATAGGTCTTTTCTTGTTCTTCTCCTTATTTTGACACTGTTTTTTACCCGTTTAACGGCCAAATCCGGATAAGCACATGTTTTCATTGCCCTAGCGATGTGATTCTGCTCTTGTGTTCCGTCCTGTTGTTCTGTGACTATTGTATTACATCTCTTGAGCAATGTGCATATGGCGCCTAACTTCTGGTGTAAAGAATGGTGAGAAGTTCAGGTACTGGTCCGTATGGGTCTTTTTCCTAAAAACAAATACCTTCACGGTTCCGTCTTCTTTCTTTACCAACAGAGTGTCTAGGAAGGGCATTGTGCCATTAGTTTCTTCCTCACATGTAAATTTGGTGTTGTTAATGGCATCTACGGTGTTGATATGTGTGGTCAAATCTTTCTGTGACCCCTTCTTGATTATCTTATGTCGTCAACATAACGTTTCCATAAGCTAGGCTTGCATTCTATGGGGGCAGTGGCTATTGCTTCTTTCTCCAGATGTTCCATTAAAAAATTTGCAACAATGGGAGGCACTGGACTACCGATAGCAGTGCCGAAGCGTTGTTGATAGATGTTGTTCAGGAAACTAAAATATGTTGTTGTGAGCACAAACTCTAGCAAATCCATGATGTCCTGAACCTGAAGGTTTGTGCTTTTGCGCCAGGATCTGTCTAATTTTAAGCGTTTCCGAACGATTCTCAGTGCGTCGTCAATGGGTGTGTTAGTAAAGAGCGAGACAACATCATGTGAAATGAATTCTTCGTCTTCCTGAATCATGATAGTAGACATAGCTTCCGCTAGATGTTTTAAATTCCGATTTACCCACTAGCGGTCCAAGGCTGTCTACTAATGATCTGGAAACATTGTAACCGATGGATCCAGTGTAATCCACAATAGGCCTCAGTAGGTTTCCCTGCTTGTTGATCTTGGGTGTACAGTGCATTCTAGGTGTGTTCTCTGCTGTAGGATACAGATATCTGTATTGGCTCTCCGTTATCTTGCTCTCTTGTTTTAATTTTGATAGTAGGGCTATGAGATGTTTTTTTAACTTTTGGGTTGGATTGGTTTGCAACTGTTCATATGTCTTGTTGTCCTGTAGCATTGTTGTGACCTTGGCCTCATAGTCTTCGGTGTCTATGACAACTGTTGCCGTCCCCTTGTCAGCTGGTAGTATGGTAATAGATTTGTCTCTGCCTAATTTTTGGAGTGCGACCCGTTCTTCTTTCGTCATGTTACTTGTTGGTAATTTTGTGGATTTTAAAACCCCCGTTACCTGGGATCTCAGTTGATCAGCCTCAGCATAGCTAAGTTTCTTACATGCCTGTTCTGTGGCTATAACAAAGTCATCTACTGGGATTTTATCTAGAACGATGCATAGTTCAAACCCTTAGCGAGTAATGTTTTCTCGCTACTGGTGAGCTCTTTATTAGAGATGTTGATTACCCATTTTTTTAGCATATAATCATTTAGAGCTGCATCTGTGTTGGTGTTGTGCTGTGTTGATTTCTCTACAAGACGGCTTAATTTACCAACCTGAAGAAAATGTTCAGAAATAATCTACTTGTTAGCGGTTTAACATTTGAAACTGATCATTTCGATTGTAAAATAATTTCTCAAAATACGAGGAAGGAATAAAATATTTTTAAAATGTTGTATGATGATGTGGAAAATCAGGAAATTAAATTGTTCCTTTGCCATTTCGTCCACATAAGGTGCATCAGTTGTAATAATGGTCTAAAGAATGGAAATCTATAAATAAATTGTTGAAGAACATCTAGAACTACAGAACAAATAACCGTTCACATAAATATACCCTTTCTAACGCTTCCAATCTACAACAATATAATAATTACTATTAAACTAGTACTTAATGTTTACCCGGCCTTTCATGTAAACCTTGCTACAATGAAATGTCAGCAACAAGATAAAAAATCGAAGAAAGACTGACATAGCTCAACGTTTACGAGCGTTGTGTCTTATATCAAAAGTTAACTTTGAGCTTCTGGGGTTAACATCGTCATAATGTATCCGCTTATGAAGTTTTTTCCGGCGATACTGCTCGATCAACAAAAAACGCAAGGTTTTGATATTTTGAGTGTGAAGAACTCCAATGTGGGCTTTAAAACAGATAATATTTAAAGTCTTCTCATACGATATTCAATTTTATAAAGAAAAACTTCTTTCGGTGAAACATTGCATTCACATGCAAAAATTTCATTCGCTTTATCCATGGGTTAAATTCATGATAAAACACAATAAAAGAAAGCGTGGATACATTTAAACAAGCGGACGTTATTTCATTAAAAAATTGTGATGAATTGTAATGACTTAATCATAAACAAATCTAGTTAGAAACGTTTATGATGGTTTTCTGGGGAAATCTTGCAAGCTAAGTAAATGTTGTAAGCGTCGTAATATTTGATTAATAGCCATCTAATATATGGACAAAATTGAAATGCGACTAGATTGTCATAACATGTAAGGTTGATAAAGGGTTGTCGTTCTGTCTTGAATGCTTCAGAGAGTGTGCTATTAGACTGGTTTAGAAAAGTGTGGAATTTTGTGAATATGATTCGGTCGATCATATAGCTGTAAGAACTTATATAATTTCTTGTCTTTTAATATGTTATACTTGATATAATCCGTACGCATAACACAAGCTGATTGACGACGCATAACTGTGAACAGTTAGAATGTGATGTATATCTACCAATGAGATCCCTGTATTACTATGTTTTATAATAACTTTAGCTGTCCTCGTGGTCATATTATCAAACTGTTGCTTATGTCGTCACGTGTATATACTACCATGTCTAATATTGTAAGAGTAGAGGAGACATTGTATAATATCCAAAGAGGTATTTTAGGTATCGAAATGAAATTAAAAGTGTCTGTTCATTTAATCAATTTCACTTTCATATCTTTTGTATTTTTGAATGTGAAAACAAATTCAGATGTATTTATATATTTAACTTGTTTAGAGTTGTTTATGTACCTTGGAGTAGTGCAGTACAGAAAGGAAAACGAAGCAATACAGTAGTTGATATGTTACGGCAGTTAACATATAGAATGTAAAACATGGAAGAGTGATAATATTTCTACCACAATTACCCGTGTTTATCAACTCTCAGACGATTGTGTATTTGCACTTCCGGTTGATAAACAAAGCTGTGCAGTTGATTAACACGCTGTGCGGTTGATTACCACTATTTGATTGGCTGAAAATATGCACTTTGGCCCCGCACTACTTTTCGATCTGAAGTGTCGTCTGTCAACATCAACATGGCCGAGTTGTCATTGATGCCGCTGGTACAGATAGGTGATCGGGTGAAGCATTTTGGGGGAGAGAAGGGTGAAGTTTTGAATATTTCAAATAACCTGTGTTTCCTTAGTTTCGAAATCACACTGGAGTCGAGCGGTAAGTTAGTCACCAAGGCCAGGTACAGATTTGATATAATCCCCGGGCGGGCCATCCCACCGACAATGCCCGTTCCAAGACCGTCACAGACACTTTCCCCAACCATAACAACGTTAGGCTCCGCCTTTTCTCGGCAAGAGGAATGCCCCATTCTTCCTATTACCCCATCAAAAACGCTAAATAATCTACCAGATTCCGATGACGAACTCATCAATATTGATGTAGATAAATTCATTAGAGATGAACAGTAAAAAACCGAATATGACATGAACAAGCTGTCAAAATTTCCCTGTCAAAACCTGAAGGAGTCATGGCCAAAACTACGAATACCACCTCAGGAACTATGCAAATATCTTTGCATGTTTTGCATGAATGTGAAAGGAAAGGATGGAAAAGATCTAGAACCTAGTATTATTAGGAGAATATATTACCTGAAATGTAATGATTATGACTTTCAAATTTCGACTAGTTAGGAATTTCAAAAAGTGATAGAAGTCATCAAAACTAAACAAAAAGAAATTAAAAAGGGATGGGAAGAGAAATTTAGAAAATATAACTGATCCTATTTGTGATGAAGACATCAACAAATTGTACGCAACAAAGCAGTCGGTTAAAGACAATCCTGAATTCCTCTAACGAACCATCTGGTTCAACAACGCCATACATTTCGGAATGCGGGGCATTACAGAAAATCACTAAACGAAATTGGGTGATGTGGTCGTGTGCAACGACTCGGGAAATGACAATTATTTGCAATACAATGAACGCCAAACCAAAACCAGACCAGGTGCAAACCCAAGAAATGTTAGGGCACTACCCCCACGAGTGTGGTCTTCCTCCGAAAACCCGTCACGATGCCCCGTAGTCGCTTACAACCTGTACAAATAACACCGGCCAGCGACATATTGCTTAGACGACAGACCGTTTTTAATATAGACCAACACCAACAAATAAAAATCCCTAAAGTGGTATAAAGCACAACCTGCCGACTATGGCATAAAATGCAGATATGCACAAATGCAAAAGATATTACTCTACAGTATTGTAAAGTAACTATAACTCATAATTTACAGAGAAATGGGCCTGAAAGACGCTGAAATTGGTCAATACATCGATTCAAATTCCGCAATTCACTCAATTACAAGCACAAGCTGGCAGTTGCCGTAATGAATTAATGTATAAAACGTCCATGTCTGACGGGGTCAAAATCTGAATCGACTGCTGCGCCAGCAAAAAGACCAACAAACCACTGTGCACGAAAATATCTAGTACAGAAGTTGAATGACAGTGGAGTACCCCCGAATCAGATAATGCAGGTAAAAGGCCTACAGTAAACAACTACTAATTAACAATAAGCTAGATTCTAGTAATAAAAAAAAATATTCTGATAGTGACTTACCTCAGAATTAAGAATTATAAAATCCAATCACATTTAATCCAATTGATCTCATTCTATCACAATTTTGCACAAAACAGCCCAAAACACCGGTCTTATCAACACATTTTATTCTAGATTTCAGGCCATCGCAACATCAACAGCACTAACTCCTACTCCAGTCTTAACACTATACAACACAAAGCGATATCAGATGTCATATCCAAGAACACCTCAGCTGGTCCATCAGAAGTTGAACACATTCAGCAGGTTCCACGTGCGATTATGGCTTCGAGTTCACTCAGCTCACCATCCACTGTTACGATGACGGATCAATGCTGCAACCCCAGTCTTTTCAATGAACCAATATATAGTGGAACATTTCGCATAAGAATAAACCAAGCTGCACCAAAACGACCCCGGGTGTTGTACTCTGACAAAAGATGAAACGTTCTTGTCAAGAATCCCCGCCAATATAAACTTTGTTAGTAACTATTTATAGCTGCAGGGTCTAGGTGGCCTAATCAAGCTTTTGTCTGGCGCGGAAGAGCCTCCGCGGAAATAGTGCATCAGAAACAGGTTGATTTCGACTGTTTTGATTTTTTGTTACATCATCAAATGTACACTTTTGATATACTGTTGGTTTTTTAAACGAAATAAATGTTTCATGGCGCTTTTAACTAATTGTATGTGCTTTGAATATCAATGAGTTTAACACACTCTTGAACAAGTACACGCCAGCCAACCCCCGTGAGTTGGAAAAATAGTGGTAGAAACAATTTACATAACCCGTGTCGGCTGATTAACATGTTTATCTAACTCTTGAAAGACACGGTAATACTCGTGGCTTTTTGAAGTTTGAAAATTAACTAACTCTTGTTAGATAAACATGTTAATCAACCGACACTCGTTGTGTAAACTCACTCTATATATATTTAATAAAGTAGCGCAGTGTATGCATAATGCAGTAGCGCGGTATACATGTATGTATAAAATAGTGGGATGGTTTATATCAATTGTAGTAGCACTGTTTATGCATGATGTGGTGGCGAGATTCATGCATAATATAGTGGGATGGTTTATATCAATTATAATAGCAATGTTTACGTATAATAAAGTAATGAGATTATATAGAATATAAAGTAGCGTGGTTTTTATTTAATATAGTAGCGTTATCTACAGATAATACAGAAGAGTGGTTTATATATGATGTAATAGCGAGCATTATATATAATATAGTACAATTGTTTATATACAATTTAAGAACAAAACTGATTAATAGAAAAGGGTTGTTTATACGCATGTATAACACAGTAAAGCGGTTCTCATATGATATAATATTATACAATTATGGACTTATCACTTGGTGAATATTCTCTGACAAAGTTTATTATACCAACAAATTGTTCTGTTCTGCGCCATGACGTGTATACTCATTTTATCATTTTGGCAATGATCTGAATCATGTACACAGTTTTCCTACAAGAAAGATAGCTTTTGGGTTCTTAATTATAAAATAGGACTTCTGAAATAGTCTCTGTGCTGATTATAACCTTTATAGAATGTCTTTATGTGGCATTACAAAACACATCATAGACAAGCTCATATTGTTAGAGCAAGACGACAATGTAGTCGTTGAGCGTGGCTCTAGAGATGTCCTGCTAATATTAAATGCATCTGGTATAAATACTAGATTGTCCTCATATCTTAAGCCTGGTCAGAGCCAACGCTCTGATATACAGAATAACATTGAGAGGATAAATACTAAATCACGATGGAGCCTTATTATGGCCACATTAAACATTGTACAGTTTTTAGATATCAACTTTTTTTCGGAATGAAATAAAATTTGTTGAAAATGAAACTAATATAAAATTGCTTTATTGATATAATTTGGGAAAGAGCGAAACATGTGACGGCATGTCTCAATGGGATATGGGGACCAATTACAACAAAGAACTAGCACAACAGATTGAATTTCGTCTAATAAAAAACTGTTTGGCACAAAGGATAAAAAAAAGAACCAGTTCCCTCCAAGAGAGCAAAGTCAGAATTCGTAAAGATGGATGCATCTTCAATCACTTTTCCAAAGCTCAGTTCGGAATGTTTGAACCTAACCCTAACCCTAACCCTAATGTGCGGCACGTACCAGTTATCATTAGCTCCAAGCTTTTTCAGTGAATATCTTATTGATAATGGAGATTGTGGAATATTGGTGTATAAGCATTCTCAAGACTTCATCTGTTGTCAGATTCGTTACAGACCAAAGAGCCACATTAAATAAAATGTTTGGATTTTGTACAGCACGACATCAAATGATAATGATCCAATAAAGTATTACTCCTGTCAATACCAACTTGGTCAATAAACTATGCGAATGATTATCCGGAACAGTTGCACCCAAGGGCTAAGATTGAAATAGGTTGTTTTCATGTGAATCTAGAACCACCAGTTTGAAAACAATCTCAAAGCATCACATTAATTTTCTAATCCTTCTTTTGTCCAAGTCTGCCATATGAACACATTTCATACTCTTGCATCTCCCAAAACATAATCTGTAAATATCATCAGCTGTTAACAGGACATCTAACCCGAACGCTTTCTCAGAAGGTTGTCTGAGCATCTGACAACTGCTTAAGGAGTAGAATGAAAAGTAATAAACGAATCATTTCCAACATGTACTCTGTTGGTTAAATATTCGTTCGATCCCAACCGGACAAATATTTTCTACTTTTCTGTAAGTATTTAATCATAATGATTAAACTATCCACAAAACAAAGAGATATGGTTGATCCCTTCTTTAAATGAGTTCCATCGCACATATATTGGACTGATGTTTTTGTCACTGATAGGTCATGACTAAGACCTTTTATCATCAGAGTATTTGTGGTATTCAAAAGTTTTGATACTTTTGTTCTAAGATGAACACATTTCTATTATGTCTGGGAAATATCATTGATTGATATTCTGTCTGTCGGTTTGTCTGTAAGTATTAGATGACTCGCCATAGCAAGATTTTTGCATGTCTATTGTAGCATATAATCCCTAACTTTGGTTGCATCAGAAGTAATCTTTCAATGCATTGTTAGTTGGACAACGTTTGTCTTTTGGTAAAAATCCGACTTTTCGGGAACTTCAATTTTATGTTTCTACGAAAAAGCGAACATAGTACTCATTTGAATTTTAATGTAGAGTTTTTGTGACAAGGTTTCGGTCTACACCTCACTAAAAGAAAATTGAATCAAAGTAGGGGCCAATTAGGTAATCCCATTTTGCTTATTCCTTCCCGCCACAATGAGCGACCACGTCTGCAAATGTACCCTTGCAATGATTGCATAATAGTTCACAATCAGGATATTTTAAAAACAATGTTTTCAAGTTTCAATAAAAGAAGAATGACATTATAAAAAAGATTTCTGAAGGTTTCAATTCAGGAAAAAGACTTATGAATTTTGAAAGTTCAGGCTAATGATCTAAACCGATAAAGAAAAGTAGATTTTTAAACTAGTTTTCTTCCAATGTTACTTTTGAAGAATAATATGAGTCTGAAAGGAAATTTCATTTCATTTCATATTTTATTGACAAAGTTGTAACAAGTCAATTGGCTAAAGTAATGGATTCTGTAATTTAGGATTTGATTTAATTTATACATCAATTTTGATATGAAAATTATAAACACATGAGTTAAAGGGATGTAACTCCTTAATTTACATGACTTAAATACAAATACATTCATACTTCTCACATCACACTTAATACGCTTCCACAGCTATTATTTACTTTTTATAACATTTAATATTAGCTATATAGCGATCAAATCACACAGTTATTGGCAGACATTTACCTAAAGTCAATGTGCTAATATATGCACATGTCACAGTTGCCAAAACTGTTAAGGTACTGTAATATTAATTGCAAACATGTATACGAAGGAACTATAAAACAAGACGGATTGAACACACAAACATGCTCATCTGAAAACTCCTTTGTCCGTAGAAGAATACCAGTTAAAGAAAAGTAGGTAAGTAAAAAAACGATCTTTTCCGGAAATTTTACTAATTTGTGGAGTATAATTAAAAAAGGAGTAAAAAGATATAACTGTATAACAGTATAGAGTCATTGCTGGTTAGATCATATTGAGATTAAAACGCCTGGATTTACCAATAAATAACTGAACATCATTTAGTAACAGTCTTTGTGTTAGTCCATCACAATCAGGACAGCCTTGTAGAAAAATGTTTGTTTCAATATGGTTATGATTTACATAATTATCAACAGGAGTAAATAAAGTAAGTCTGAGATCATTATACAATGGACATTCAAGAAAATATTGGAAAATTATTTCAAATTCAAAAGGACTTAAAGGAAATCATTCAAAATATCATGAAAATTGTAGATTTTCCCTCCATAAACAACGAAACTCTTTTTTGATACAATCGCAACTAAAGTATGTAAATGTCATTCTCTGAATTCTGATTTAAGATTTTGATTCCCATTGCTGTTTATTCACTCTCGTCGAGAGTCAATTTTCCCGCCGTTTTCTCGCTAAATTTTACAACAGAAGAAATGACATAACTCATCAAGAGCACCGCCTTTCTTTGGCATTGGTATTACACGCCCATCAATTATACAATGTAATAACTTTTGAAAATATGGTTCATTGCTTTTCTCCTTGGATGTTACCTCATACCAGTGTTGAAGGCTCTAAATAATTTTTGAAATATGGTCCGGGAAAGCTTTCCTGCTAGCATTTTACAATTCTAAGAATAGTCACGGTGACCTGATTCTGAAACACTGCACTTTTCCTCCCTTAAATATTTCACCATACCAAAGTTAAAGTCCCTACTTGAAATACTTCTTGAAAGATGGCTGGAAAAGAATTTCTTCTAGTATCAAAAATTCAGTGAAAGTAGGTCACACAGACCTTATTATGAAACACTGCAGATTTCTTCTCCTAGGTGTTCCAACATACCAAAGTTAAAGTTTCTACATGAAATACTTCTTGAAATATGGCCGGATTTCTAGTAGTTGATCTATTGTAAGTACATTGTAACATTGACCTTGACCTAGATGGCTACAATGTTGAAGACAAACTCGTGCAGGTTATCATAGTTCTTAACCCCTGGATGAAGTTTCGTAGAAATCTACACGAAAATGAAGGTAGTAGAGAGATGACAAAGTAAAGCTAACGGCGGATACCCGGACGCACGGACGGACAAAGCAGTGTATACCATAATTCGACCCGTCTTTGACGGGCGTACATTAAAAAAAGTGAATAAGCAAAAATTGTAAGGCATACCATTTATGTTCAAATTGTAAGGATTAGGCCAAAGAGGGAGGGTTGGCACTTCTGCATGGTACTGCCACTTCACACAAACATTCAAAGAAATATATTAAAAAGGACAAATTGTTGTCGAATATTTAACATGAAGAAGCATTACCCTCTCAAATAGGTCTGAAACGCAAAATAATTTCGAGGGCACAACAACATATGGCACTGTCACTATACTAACTTTTCGAAGAAATGTATTGAAACATGGGCAAAACAATGTTTTTTCATTCTTTTTACGTTAGGGCATAACACTCTTAAAAGGATCCAAAATGCAAAATTGTTTCAAGGGTCACAACTTAATGTAGTACTGTCACTACACAAATAGTGAAGAAATCTATAGAAAATGTACAAATGCGTAGCCGGCAAATGTTTTGTTAATTTTTTAATGTAAAAGGCTTTAGTTTTTTAAAACAGGTCCAAAACGCCCCTTTTTGGTATTTAGAAGAAGTTTGTTTTTAAAGATTTAAAGGATTGTACCACTGTGACCTTGAATATTAGGGATTGTGATTCATTTAAACAAACTTTATAGCCCTTTATCCAAATAAGCTTCTGACCAAATATTATCACCATAAGTATTTTAGTTATTCAGAAGAAGTTTTATAAAGATTACAACATATTTGACCTCTGTGACCTTGAATTAGTTGAAGGCGATTCATTTGAACAAACTTGGTTGCCATCATCCAAATATGCTTCTGTCAAAATATCTTCGCCCTAGGCAGTTTGATTATTAAGAAGAAGTTGTTTAAATGATTTTTTAAGATAATTGACCTCTGTGACATTGAGTATGGGTGATTGTGATTCATTTCAACATACTTGGCAGCCCATCATTCCAGTATGCTTCTAGCAAAATATCAACAGCCTATGCCGTTATTCAGAAGAAGTTGTTTAAAGATTTCATAGAATAGTTCGGGCCAGATGGGCTAACAACTAGTTGATTAGATATACAATAAGGTTTGGTTCTGCATAAAGCTGCGAAAAGGAAGCTTACATTGATCAACATGTAAATGAAGCGATGATGAACCAAGCATCCCTAATGCGATGTCAGATCTGGTCCTCAGAAGGAAATTAATTTGTCACACAGTTGATGTACTGATTCCTATGCGATGCCAATCAGCATTTGCAAGTGAGCACCACAATACATGCTTCGAAGGATAACAATAGAGTGGAATAGTTTCATGTGTTGAAACTGGAGCAGAGTAAATTACAATTCAAAAGAGCAAAACATTGACCACATTATTTGTTGATAATTTCATCGATATCAGGGCGACCTGGTTTAAACGTATTTATACTTATTCTTACATGTTTAACATTTGTCAACTCGTTGATGTCACAGTTGCCTAAGTATCACTTACGCTTCGACTGCAAGCGGCTGCTATTTCGTTCGTTAAAAACAGCAATCACTGATTTCGACGGGTAGTGTTTAAACCTCAATGTACAGATATACCATAAGTGGATGAGTATATCTAAATTGTGTCGAGAAAATGCAAGGCGACATACATTGCCTGCCTATGTTGGGCATGTAATTTTAATATCAAAAATAGTATGGTAATATTGATAATGATATAGATTATTCAGGAGATCACATCCTCTCAACACAAAGTTCTGATGAAGAACAGCACTAAACCTATCTTTATACAAGGACTTATTTACACATACATATTTCCGACTTTAGACCGCTGTGCCACACACAAATGAAATATGTGTTGTAAAATTCCAATCCTGTCAGTAACGAGTATTCAAAGACTTATAACTGATAAAAATCAATATTGCTCTATAGCTATTTGGGTCATAACCGACTTTTTGTGCATATTAGTAATGTTTAAGGAAAATTGATACATATTCTAGTTTTGAATAAGCATTAAATTCCATAAAAGTAGGCATTTTAACAATGAGTCACAGGCATGTATGAGGTTTTTTATTAACAAATGAATCTACACCTGGTGCGTATCATTTAATTTCCTTAAACTATCACAGCTGAATCTTGCAATCGACTATTACCTTACAGAAAACCTGAAATTTGAAATTTTACTTAAGATACGAAATCACTATCAAAACAACTGTATTATGAGTGAGAGTAAATTTTAGCAAAGTACGCCCCGACGGGCATGAAGTGCTATAAAGTTTCCGTAAACTAATTACCTTGATCTTCCTTCACGGTCACAGGGGTCAGTATGTAAACATCTTTTAACAACTGCTTTGGCCATACCGAATGCCCTGGATGATAATATTTGACCAGTAGCGTGATGGGATAGAGAAGTATAAAGTTCGTTTAGTCTAGAACATTCTTAAGCCCACGAGACTTAATATATAGAAATATTTGCAACAGTACTTTTACTGAGAATACTTTCCAATAACTGCTCAAATATCTAAGTGAGCGATACAGGCCCTCTGGGTCTCTTGTTACGTTATGCTATTCAGCTATATCCGTCATTTGCCCTAAGAATATCCTATCGTATACATGGAAATGTACTGTAGCAATCCGGCCATATCGCCATCGGCGGTTTTTTATTTAAATCTGAACTTAGATATTGAGGAATTAAAGCCCGGCCTAACAGATTGTCC
Organism: Crassadoma gigantea; assembly: GCA_032360845.1. Taxonomy (NCBI): domain Eukaryota; kingdom Metazoa; phylum Mollusca; class Bivalvia; order Pectinida; family Pectinidae; genus Crassadoma; species Crassadoma gigantea. The sequence continues at coordinate 12,701 of JAULCA010015568.1, forward strand.
AAAGGATCTGCTGAAGCTTTGGTAATGTGACTGTCAGAAACCAGGTACATCCTAGCCAAATATGATTACTCTGGGCATCTTCGTTAATCAGGAGAAGTAGTTTGAAAGTTTTTACATAAGTCAATGTCATTTATTTGAAGACACTTATAGCACTCTTTCCTAAGTAACTACTGGCCAAGTATTAGTAGTCTAAGCCTCCTGATTATTTTTATCAATCTGTCCAAAATACCAGCTGGGCAAATATATGTACTCTGTGCTTCCTGGTTAAAACATATTTGACCCTCGTGATCAAGGTAACTTTATTAGAGGAAACAGAAGTTGTTTAAAGGTTTATTTATATATTTGACCCCTGTTACTTTGAATGTGGGTCAAGGTTATTTATTTGAGGAAACCTTACAGCACTGTCCCCAGTACCAACTGGTCAAGTAGTATTACTCCGGGCCTCCTGGTTATTTTGAAGATGTTTAAGGTGTTAACACTTTTTATCCTGTGACCTTGTATGTAGGTCAAGGTAATTTATTTGAGGAAATCTTTAATCACTTTCCATCCTAGGTACTGCTGACCAAATACCATGGCCAAAGGTCATCTAGTTCTTAAGAAGAAACCGTTTGAAGAAAACGTCGTCGGGCAGACGACAGACAACACACCATACCATAAGCTCAACTGAAGCTAAAAATTGTTAGTGTTTTGATTATGAATGAATTGCAAATATGTAATACTATATATTTACTCACCATATATTTAAAATTAAATATTTTTGTGATCATTCTAGTACGACTTCAGAACACATGTGTGACTGTCACCGTCTATACTGGTGTAGAAGTGGCTTCTGTCATTAAGCAAAGCTGTAGAGAGTATTTCCTTTTTAGTGTTTGAATAAGTTTTTCAGATTCTTTATTTGCCTCTAGGATGTTGAAATCTCCTAGGAGCATTATTGAATGATTATCAGTAGTGTTCAAGTCCATTGCACGTTAAAGAAGTAATAGGAGGAGGGCTAATGCTGTCGAGGAGTATCTATAAACACCCAATATATACAATATGTTGTGAATTGCAATGTTGATTTGAAATGACATCTTGTGACTTCTTCCGTATTGAATACTTTTGTGATTTAAAAGTGTGTGTTTTGAATATACCATTATTCCATCATAAGCTTAATATTGTTTTCACACACTTCATCCTTAATGACATAAGGAAAATCTTATAGTTGACAGTTTTGGGTATCGTATATAACATCACAAACGCAGAAAAGGCCTAAAAAACTGTAGTTTATTTGTATATCTTTTAGGCGGCTATGCAAAGGTCTCGCATTGAGGCATGTTAACTTCCATCACTCTTTACATTACAGAGTAACATTATTAGTACCTGACCTTAACCAATTGTCTTAACCTGGTCACTGAAGCGGAAAATGTAGATAAATGTAGATAAGAACCAGCATCTCTTCTCTTCTTCTTCTTAGGTTTGCAAGGGCTCCGTCAATATTGACGATTATGTCCTTGGGACTCTGTTAGATTTATCTTGAGACATCAGCTGAAAATAATCTGAAGCATTGCATGTGATAAGAATCCCAAGATACAGATACCATATTGCTGATGGGGCCTGACCTTAACCAAGCAGCATCCGAAGCATTGCATGTGATAAGCATCCTTAGGCATATAAACCATGCAAGTTTATTTGATGTGGGATAATTGATAACTTGGAAACTGAGCTTAACCATTCTTCACCCTGATGCAAACAGACGGGCAGACGTCCGGTCTGGAACCGCCAGTCTATGTCCTGATTGCGTAGCAGTATTCCTCTAATTTTTAGCGATCTTTACGACAAAATCTACTTTTTTTGCCTTTTACAACCAATCAAAGAGCATTCCTCATCACAAATACACCTTAACCTCCACATCTTATTTTAGAGAGTTGCTCTTTTAGTTCTCCCATCACGTAATGCTTTAAGAATTTCTAGAACTTCCACTTTTGAAGGGAAGCTAAAGAAACGTCTTGAAAACACTTGAACAAGCGATCAGTAAAACTGTTAATGTGGAAGAATGACTCTAACTTGGAAGAGTTGAGGTTGGACTTAAAAATAAAACGATGAAGATTATCGCTATAGAGTGCTGTACCTGTCGAAGCGCCATCCTAAATCCATTTTAATGTAATACGTTCTATTAAGGGACCGTCAACTTGTAATAGAGAAGGAAGAGATACCACAGTAGATGGGTTTGTGATTGGAGATGTCTAAATAAGCCTGACCGCCAACATGACAGTTCGAGATAAGATCAATGACAGTTCGAGATAAGATCAAGCTTGGAAGAGTCAACAATCACATGATCAGTTAGTGACGACTCGCAATCATCGGAGAGTATGTATATAAGGGACTTGAACAAATGAACGACGAAGTGAAAGCACACAACTGGTGACGATCTAGGCAACGTTAAAGGCGAGCACCGCTGTTGTTTTGATAGTATGGTAGGCGAGCGTTGAGGTTTCCAATGATAATGATAAATCCTTGAATAGAAAAAGACTTGCGCGGACGTCTATCTTGTCGATGTACTGGTTAAAAGCTTCCAAACTAAAGCTTGAATTGGGTAAATACAACTGTATAACATGCCACACATTGGTTTGGTTTACCGTCCTATTAACAGCTTAGGCCATTTAAGAACGGCGTACCCTGTGTGCAAGATGCATGCGTGTGTACTTTGGGAGGCTGCGATATGTTCTCGTTTGTCTCCTTGTAATAGCGCGGAACTGATGCCGACTTTATAATGCTACCTCACTGAAGCATACTGCAAAAGATACCTGGCAGGACTATCGCTCACCTGTTTTTGTTATATGGAGTTGTCGGCCAAATATTGTAAAGTTCGGTTGATTGGATATTCAGATGTAGTTGAAGGTTTACAGTTATTTGACCCCTGTGCCTTTGAAAGTATCAGAGGAGCACGGGCATATTTATGTGCAAATGTTGCTGAACTAAATTGCAGGATGCTGGTGGGGAAATAGGAGCAAAATTTGACACGTTTCGGCTATTTAAGAGCGTGCTGAAGGATTTGTTTGCTATTTGCTTTATTGTTTTAGCAACAGCTAAGGCCATATAAGGATGGTGTCTAATGACGGACATATAACTTTGAAAGTATAGGTCAATGTCACTTTCATTTGCAAACTTCATCGAGTTTAATCATAGAATGCAACTGGACAAATATCAAGACATAAAGGCGATCAGATCTCCAAAAGAAGACGTTTGGACCTATTTCACCCGTGACCTTGAAAGTAAGTCAATGTAAATATTTTCATTCGCAAATTTTGGCGGACTCCATTATATGATGCTACTGACAAAATATCATGACCCTATGCAATAGGAATCTTCGAAAAAAGTCATTTGACGGTTAATACTTACCAGTATTTGAACCCTGTGACCTTGAAAGTATGTCAAGGTCATTTTCATTCGCTAACTTTGTCAGGCTCAACCATAGGATAGTACTGGCCATGTATCATGACTTCAAGCCTTTCGGATCTTCAGCAAAAGTAGTTTGAAGGTTAAGACCTAGTTGACCCTTGTGACCTTGAAAGAAGGTAGATCACTTCCATTCACAAACTTTGTCGGGTCATCATAGGATGCTACTAGCCAAAATATCATGACTTCAAGCCTTTTGGATCTTCAGTAGAAGTAGTTTGAAGGTTAAGACCTAGTTGACCCTTGTGACCTTGGAAGTAGGTAAAGGTCATTTTCATTCACAAGCTCTGTTAAGCTTGAATATAGGATGGTACTGGCCAAATATCATGATTCTAGGCCTTTCCGATCTTCAGGAGAAGTCGTTTAAACAAAGAGTTGACGGACAGACTGATGGAAGCCGGATGAGCAACAGATAAGGGCCATGGCATTAGCTCAAATGCCCTTCTGGCATGTGAGCTACAAGCTCTAGGCCTGTGGTGTGGTCAACGTCTACATCATCAACAGTGATTATACCATATATGAATATTGTGGTCAGATAAAGCATGTGTTGAAAAATTACAAATGCCGAAATAGTCATACGAATACTTTGTAGTAAGTGAACTTTCCTCAAACAGCCTCTGCTCAGAAATGTCCCTGGAGTCTACGTTTTCTACTTGCAATGCATCGTGTAGGTACGAGGCTGATGACAAGATGCCATTTACATGTCAAGTCATAATGTGCACACGAAGCCATCACCTGGGCATGGAATTACATATAAAACAATGAGACTGCTACTTTATATCACCAATGTTTGCTTTACCATTGGCACCATAATGATGGTGATGTGAATTTCACTTTTGCACACAAATACCCTTTGGCAAGAAATTATCATTTCTCTATTTCTTGACATCAGTTGAGAGAATGTTAACACGACCGAAGACGGACTCAGAGTTTCGGCACTTAAGAACACGCACAAATGTTGCCATAATACCTCCTTTCTCAAGATAAGATGAAATCAGCGGTACAGGAAGAGGACATTCAACTCTAGAAAATATGCATTATCTTTTTCCTTGTGACGGCAACAAACCCGCCCCCATTACTGTCGTTACGTGAGCACAAAACCCAGGCTGGTGGTCTACAAGTGTACATGGAGATTTGTATCTGTACAAAGCAAAACTAACAAAAGAGAAGATAATTCATTTTTTTATTCATGAAACAAATTAAAATATAAATAACACTCAACTGACCAGCAGTCCACCACATTCATAACACATGTATTAAAAAGGGGTTACAAAAATCAGACATTACACATGTATCCGATAGCGGTTAGAAGTAACCCTAAAATTAATGTCACTGTCAAAGGTCACTGGTCATACAACACATACTTATCACAATGGTCACAAGTTATGTAACAAACATGTATCTGATAATGGTAACATTTACAGGTCATAAAACACATAGAAGTCACAGATCATACAAAACTATGTAACTGTCAGAGGTCACAGGTCATACAACACATACTTATCACAACGGTCACAAGTCATGTACCAAACATGTATCTGATAAAGGTCACATGTACACATCATACAACACATTATGTATGTGAGAGAGGTCACAGGTCATAACACACATATATCTACTCACAAAGATTTCAGTCATGTAACACCCATATAAATCTGACAGTGGTGGCAGATCATATTACACAAAAGTATTTGAGAAAGATCAAAGGAATGTAACACATGTACTAATGTTACAGGTCATACAACAAATTTACTTAACAATGCCTCATTAATCAAAATCAATCACATAGGTACCTTTGTCATGTTTCACAAGTATCTGATAAGGTTTCAGTGGCGGATCCAGAGACGTATCTTGGGGGGGTAGGAGGGTTCTAAATTTCCAGGGGAGGTTTCCAAGCGGGAAAAAAAGGAGGATAATAGTGAAATTACATGATTTTTAAAGAAAATTCTCAGGATGTGGGTGGGGTTTTTCCTGAAGCCCAAAAAAACCCTCTGGATCCACCACTGAGTTTCAAAAATGTATTGTTGAGTATTTCATAAAGATTGCAGAAAGTCAAATGATGTACATGTGTGTATTTTGTGTATGTAACAAAAAATAGCTATAGCATGCCATTGACAATGTTTATCAAAACTAACACATGTCAATTATCATACAGGATACCAAACTGAGGTAAAAGAATTCTATATGTCATACACAAACATAAATATAACAAAGGTTGTAGGTCACAAAGAAAAGGACCTATGCCAGACAGATAGCTGGGAAAGGTCACAGGTCATACATCACATGTATTCTCACAAAGGTCACATACTATCATATGTTCCTGATGAAATAAGAAGGGTGTAGAAGAGGTATACTGAATACTAGAATAAATTTTAAAAATTAAACATATTTATTGATTAATATTGATCGGATATCAGTTACATTTATGGTTTGCAATAATACAAAATTAATTAAATGTTTAAATGGCAATAAAAGATCAACATCACACACAACATATTGTAATATTGTATTCATTTTATCTGTGACATTCTTCATCACCGGAAATCAACTCTATTTATGCAACAGGCCACTGTTTAGGGAATATTTTAAATATGACAAAAACTGAAAAACATGTTGTTGAGCATGCATAAGCATTAGGTTATGTGACACATGTGTTATGTAGTTGTTATACACATGTGTGGGATACACAGGGTTTTTATAACACCAGTGTTATAGTGTTATGTAGTCGTTATACACATGTGGGATACACAGGGTTTTTATTACACCAGTGTAACTGTGTTATGTAGTTGTTATACACATGTGTGGGATACACAG
>JAULCA010015901.1:2207-18937 GCA_032360845.1 Crassadoma gigantea
TCCGGTTACACAACCAGATGTGGATTTCAATCCGTGTTTCCGGTTACACACTCAGATGTGGATTCCACTCCGTGGTTACGGTTACACTCCCGGATGTGGATTCTAATCCGTGTTTCCGGTTACCCCCCAGCCGTGCACCCTACAATGGATTGTTACATGTTTCTTGTCACCCGGGATTGAGGTAACCCTTCCAACTCTAGATTTATAATTGTGTTTACTGTAACCCAATATTCACTATATATATATACTCGTATAACCTCTGACCCTACTCCAGTGTTTCGCCTGTATAACCTTTAAGTCTACTCCAGTGTTTCGTCTACATATCCTGTAACTCTACCTTATGTGTCGCGTGTATTTCCCGTAACCCTACATCCAACGGGTACCTGTGCTCCCTGCTACATATCACATGTATTTCCTGTCAGCTTTTCTAGGTGTCACCTGTATTGGTGCGACCCTGACTTCAACAGGTACATGTAGTTTCTAAACATTCCTTCATATGTCACCTGCTACCTTACATTAGACGTCATCTATATTTCCAGTAACTTTACCCTACTTATATCTTATAATTTATTCTGCCTAAAAATCTACCGGTGTTTCCATAATCCTGCATATTTTTAATATAGATTTTACAGATTATACATTTATAACTTTCATATCGGTAAGAACAAATGCTATTTTTTTTCCTCATGTTTACTTTTAACACAATTTTCCCTGGAAACTTGGATAGACTTAGACATTTGAGGTAAAATATGTACTGTATATGTAACAAGCACTAATGCGTAGTAAAGATATATATACATATACGTGACAGCAGTGTCGTTATCAATAATATCTCATAACTGAGGCGTGTCCTTGACTTTTGCGCCCGATCCTGATATTTTTTTTTCACATTTGAATGCCAGGCATCTACCTATTCTTTGAACGTTGCAGCTTCATGCTTAGTTTGTAATCCAAATTGAACGTATTTTAAATGTAGACCCAATTAAAGAGACACAATGTATCCCCGTCTCCATGGAAACTGAAGTGCAGATATCGTCTACAGACAGGTGAGTAAGGAGACTGCCTCAAGCACCGTCTTCATGATCCGGATCGATTGAGAAAAAAATGTTTTTCTTACCATTTCTGAAGCAGGTGCAACATGAACTTTAAATTAGAGATGCCTGATTCACACGATTTGATATTCTATTTATTTTCTATTTAAAAGAAAAAAGAACTCTCGGCCTTTAATCTACCTTACCTGCGGAACAAAGGTAGAATGGTGACACCTGTATGGAAATCTCGCTTTGTGTAAAATGGCGCGCAACCCGATATAAGGAAATACCGTTACTCGACAACATTTATCACAAAGGCTTACAATACAGTGGAGGGGAAGTCTCGCCGAGGCTCGCATCGTCACGTCTCAATGACCACGTGAGCAGACGACCACTAGGTGTAAAGAACACCTTTAACAGGTGACCGATCACCTGTAAGATTTCCCCCCTTTTCTATTTATAACCACAGACCGGAAGCACATAAGGTGTATTGACGGGGTCTATTCAGTGTCGGTCGTCCTTTGTGTTCCCCCGCCACATTCAGACTGTGTTTACTTTAAGAGCGACAGATGGTGACAAGTCAATGTAATTTCACTACCCTTGATTTAGAACTGATTATCACGATAGCCGCCCATCGCTTACAGAACTGCATAGTTTTGGTTAAATCTAGGAATTAATTTCGGAGTATTTGGTTAAATACTGTATTTTTTTTGTCTTGCTGATAAACCATCTGGTTTTTATACAATATCTCAATGCGATAAAAAAAACCGCCAAGAAATTACATATACAACAAAAGAATTGGTAAACAAGCTGACAGCTTGATCCTGAAGCTGCTGTGTTGGTTGGTCTACCATATATGTATACTAAAATTAGTTTGGGTGACATAACGATGTATTCATTTACAACTGAGTTTTGTTTTTCTGTGATAGATAAATATAAACTGTGTAGATAAAAATGAAACTAACCATGCTTTTTGCGTGATAGGAATCATGATAGTGTGTATCTATTTCTGTCGAAAACAACAAAACATGCAGATTAACATTTGTGTGTTTGAAAACCAGGAATAAATTGTACGCTATCAGTTGTCATGACAAAACAAGACAGGGTGATATCTGTGTCTATATTTGTTGACAAGCTATGCACATATGGACAAAACACTGATGCGTGCCTTGACAAACTACCGCTAAATTGTCTTTTTTTGAGAGAGAAAAATACCCAAACAAACTAACAGGACTATATGAATGTGTGTTTTAGCACCGTGTGCGATGCTAGTTTTGTTTGTAAAGAGTGGAATTTTAGTTTTTTTTAGCTTCCGTTGTGTTTTTACAGAAGTTGTACGACAGTGTAATGTACTGTTTTAAAAATAAATTGCGTATGTTTACATACAAAGCTATACTACATGATCGCTTTTACCTAAAATGTTTTTAGAGCGTGGATGTGAGGCTTTGAAGAACGCAATGAAGGGGATAAATGTAGAATTTGCTTGCGTCCCCTTGTGATAATTTGTCCCTGTAGGGATGCGTAAGAGGCGAATCGGAGAGCCTATTGCGAACATCCCTAATAGGGGACAATGCCAACAGTACAAGCACAGCTCCCATTGACAATGAATGGCACCGTATAGATAGCGAGCATTATCGGCAGTATAGTAAACTTATTAGTATTGATTTCTATGGGCGTTTCATGTTATCAAAAAATTGTCACTTGTTTTTGTTTTGAAAACAATAACAAACTAAAGAGGAGATCATAAATCTATATAGATATGTTACTGTCATCACTACAAAGCCGGCGACTGTACAAAGAGGCGACGCTAATTCCGCTGTTGAAAGTACTCATGTAATGGCTTAATAGAATTACTAGGGCAGATGGATATTAGATTTCCCGTTCAGGCTTTTGTTCCATATTTCACAAGAGAGTTCCTAGTGGTCATTAAAAAAAATGTTTGTCCAACAAAAATTACCCTAATAGACCTATATATGTTGTCCAGCTCACAGTTATAATCCGAAAATAGATATTTGGCCTGACACAAACATCAAACTCAACCATTACTTCAGTAGAACATATCAATAAAGATAATCTAGACATTCCAAAGCAGTGTTAGTACTTTTGATACCACTGAACGTTTTATAATCTCTTGCATTATTCAAACGAATCTATTTGCGCTATCAAACTGGTCTCGCCGTCAAATAAACAGCATCGGACAAACTAGCTCAAATGAAAAAATATATAAAGATTAATTGACGTTAGGTACCAATGGTATTTTCGATCTCTGCTGTCACTAATTTTGCCTGGTCGCAACATTTTACCTTATTGCCGCTTTTCCCGCCATTCTAACGACCACGTGACTTGCAAGTCGCAGAAATTGCGTGTTGTTATTATGCTAATTACTTTACTCACATCAAATTTAGACTTGAAATACGCTCAACATGTAAAACAGCTACATGTAATATTAATGTTGGATATGCTCCCTAAAAGGCATCAGACATGATACAAAGCCCGACAATTATGGATTCTCGCGATAAACCAGCTCCGCGTTGACGTGCCGAGGCACCTCTGATAACACACATAGATAGGAAGACATTCGATTAGGTTTGTTGATAATATACGGTATGGAATTGATAGTCAAGAGCCACATTTAATCAAAATTCTGTCGCATGCGAGAAATGATGGAGATCTGTAGTGACACCGAATTAAATCGAAACTATATTCTTTTGAAACGGCTCCTTTATGACAACTCAGAAATGAGATTTTTCATGAATATTCAGAAAAACGCGGGACTCTCTGAACTGTTGAGATACTATGATTTCATCCAAACATACAACACGGAACGGCAATCCTCTCATCTGAAATGCGATCATAAAGTCCAAATAAACAAAATCTAGTTTAAAGAATGACGACACTCCTAGATTATTCCACAGCGAAGACAAATGTCTTTTGGTATGTCGCGTAAATTGCAATAAGAAGAACTCTACTTTTTATTTCATTTGAGGAACCACTAACGGCAAATGCAAAACTATCGCATGCATGATATCAGCCAGAATTAGTAAAAGAGCACTGCACACGTAGAAAAGAAAGAGAATAGTTTGCTTTTAATGTGTTCTGAGAGGAGTAAGAGATACAGCATACATGGAAATGAAGAAAACACGAATATTTAATACTAAAAATAGACTTTACTACTACCAGAAAATAAAAAGAGATAAAGAAAAGCACAAAACAAAACAAAGAAAAAATCGAAACAAAATACCGACCTGTTTGTTGAAAAAATGCATGAAAGAATTTGGATTTTTTGAAGATATCTATGCACTTGAAAACACTTTTATATAAAAAATAAGGACAATTTTAAATTAAATACGAAGACCGTGCAACAATGCGTGCACCTCCAAGGCTCTGTTCTCTGTAACATTCTGTTTTAGTTTCTTTTCCACTGTTTTGTCATTTTTGTGACAATTCGGTTTCCTTTCAACATCTTATTCAAAGGATGTCTTTTTGGTAAATGTCAGCTTTGTTAGCGTATCTGAGCAACAGCAAATGGTCTGCCGGTGGCTTTTTGTTTCTTTAGATCCGCAAATAAGCCCACTGCTTACCGTCCTTACGTTTCCAATTAACAGCGCGAGGCCTGGACCGTTTTGTCATTATGTCATGTAAATTTATACATGCAATTAGACTTTCTAGTTGGTGCTGTATAAAAGTTATCGGTAATATTGCAGCTATCAGCCCAATCATCTAGGCACAGCTGTCGTCGTCGTCTTCATCGTAAAATTTAAAAAGTCATCTTTTGTTATCCCCAATTCTAATGGCTCGTTCGGTCATCAGCATACATACGCGGGGTTTATAGAATTGTTTTGTGTTCGTTTTTTAGTGTGTGCATATGTCACTTTTGTGTTACATTGAATATATAAGCGACATTTTGAGTAAATTTTCAGGACAGCCTGACGTACACGTAAAACGGACGATATTTACAAAGTAAATGAATTCAAAATTTGTAATACTGAATTGATGTAGTTGATCAACAGGAAACGAGGAAGTCATTTTTGTACAAACAACGTTTGTTTATCAATCATTTCTAGTTACACAAGAGACATTGTCAACCAATATTAAACTAGGTACAAAGGAGACTTATACCTTGTTCATAGTCAAATAAGGGCACACAAGAGCCTTTTCCTCGTATGAACAGTCAAACTAGGCACGCGACGGGGCTTATTATCGTATAAAGGCAGATGAAGTAAAATTTGGACACAGGGAATTGATTGTGGACTTTCCTTGTCAATAAACAAGGCCATTTGTTAATACAGGCTATGATTAAGTCACTAAATAGTTTAAAGAAATATACATGTGCCAGCGTCGTTATATGGGTATAATCAGACATAACGTGCGATAACTTAGAATGTGATTATAAGTGAATCAGAGGCAATAACATTTGACATTAAGCGGAACAAAGATACATTGCACATGACAATATGCGGAGTTGAGGTGAATATTAATGGATTGAACAGTTGTGAATTAAATAATAAATGAAAACACTACAGGACCGTACTTACTGGGCTTGTCATGTGGTATAGGAGGAAAACAAATATTTACCCATAATAATCTTTTTTTTTTCTTTTTAATTATGAGAACTGAATGAATTTCGCATTTTACTTCGATTCTGTGAAATCATTGCATAGATCAGCTTGATTTTTGATATGTTTAACTATGAATACCTAAACAAAATCCCACTGTAAATGTTTTGAGCCACTTTTAAATTGTGTTAAGCGGTCTCAAAACTCCACCATGAAAATTTCGAAAGACAATTTTCCGTCACGCAAAATATTGGAAGAGTAACAATTTAGACGCGATAATGTTAACTTGGTATATATGTCATATTGCCGATATCCGCGACAACCGAGTATGTACGGAATCTACCGAAACGAACACGTCTTATTACCGAATAAATACGAAAGCTACAGAAACAAACACGCCATACTACCGAGTATATACGGAATCTATCGAAACAAACACGCCATACTACCGAGTATACACGGAATCTATCGAAACAAACACGCCATACTACCGAGTATACATGGAATCTATCGAAACAAACACGTCTTATTACCGAGTACAGACGGAATCTGCCGAAACAAACACGTCTTATTACCGAGTATAGCCGGAATCTACCGAGTTAAACACTTCATAATATCGACAATAGATGAGACTTATTGAGTAAAGAGAACATAATGAACTCTAGTTCCTTAAATGATAACCCGTTTAAGTCTTTGAATTAAACTTAATTTTGTTAAGTATTTGGCGAGGATGAATTTTGGTACGACATTAATCCGAAAGTGCGCGTTTTATTCCAACAGAGCTTTAATTACAGAATGTGAGCTTTATAAGAGTACAGTGCAAGTGACGCAAGTGTAAGGGGAAGGTGACTAATATATTGATTGATGTTTGTAGATTTACTTATCTTCGAAAAAGACCCGATCGTTACGGCTTCAATTAAAGAGAGATAATATTTCCTAGAGGACGTCTACAATAAAAGTTTATTTGTAGCTCTGTGTGTGAAGTGATGGCAGTGTAATACGGCCATACCGAATGGGTTCCACCGCTACATACCAAGATATCATTAAATTGTTTCTACAGAGAATTTTAAAAGTACCATTGACAATTGCAGTTGCTGAATAATTTATCAACATTTCAGAGAAACACACCTTTTTGTTAGCAGATATCGGAGGAGTTGACGTGCGACCATTTGCCTTAATATTCATGCACGCAATTATCTAAGCCGGGTACGATGAGGTTTTACACGTGTACACAAGAACACGTGACGATTTACGCGTATTTCTCGACGGCCGACCTAGCGGCTTTTATGTAATGGTCCCGTGCACTAATGGCCAACGTAACCTTGTTAAACCGACATCACTAACAGCAGGCTTTCTGACTTCCTATTCTTGTCTATACAAATGTGTGGATTTATTTTAAGAACACATAATCCTGTTTTTTGTTTGTTTATAAAAGCATTATTTAATTACTGCGTGTTTCTATTGCAGGACACAAACATCTCACGGCTTATATAGAAAGTAAAACTGAAATCACATCGAATGACTGATTGATTGACTCATTTGGATTTTTTTCACTTCAAAATTTTAAGAATTTGTTTTGAAGTTTAGAATGGTCAAAATGTATACTGATGGCAGACTTTCAACTCTCTTTAGTTATCGATGAAAACACTTAGTTTTGTTTCAAAGCAGTGAGATGGCTAAGACAGAGTATAATAATAAAAACTTTATTTATTTACAACAATTATGAAACAAGTTATTCAACTTAGAGTAATCACTCTTATTGGCCCGAATGTTAGTGCGCAGGGGGTCTCTGTTTAGGAGGAAACCGGAGTACCCGGAGAAAAGCCACGTTGTCGGTGACCCCATACTTTTTCACGTCCGGTCGGGAAATCGAACCCCGGCCATCTTGGTTAAAGGCAAGTGTGCTATCCACTGCACCACCCGACAGTGGAGTAAGTATTCAACATGCTACGTAACGGAATTTTTGAAAATATCTACAGTTCCAAAATTACCACTACAACAACAAGGCTTCAAAGTTACGTTATCTTATCAGATTCTTTGAGACATATAACGAGCAACTGTTTATCAGTCATCCTATCCTATCCTGATTTCGTCCTAGCACGTGAAATTACACTTCGAAGCAGAAGGACTGTGGATCTATGTATTCAAGACAATGGCAGTTGATTTTATCTGCACTTATACAATATGTATTGTTCAAGAAGCCACCCATAGATGCCGTCAAACTACGTTAAACAGGGGGTTCTGTTCGGGAGAGATAGAAAAACTTTTTTTAAAACAAGAATTTATCAAAAGCTGTTATTGGCTCTGACGTATATTCATACGTTCGAAAATCATCGCTCCTGGCATGTAACGGACTTTTTTGAAAACGTATATAATTCCAAAATGGCTACCACAGCAACAAAGCTTCAAAAATTCGATCGCAATTCAAAACTAGTGTCATTTATACTAGCAATGAGGCCTTTATAAGGAAAATTTACAATCCGACTGAGTGTTCAATCCCTGTTGCTATCTACCATACTTGCAATTTGTTTTAACGAAAGTAGCAACGCCTCCTGTTGGTCTTTTCTCGCAAAACAGATGTTTGATATCCTTACTCAGCGGTAGTGGTATATCAGTCCCCTTCTTAAGGTATTTTTACTCCCTTATAGTGTCATAAATTGATATAAAACATTTATTATGTATTCTTGTGTAGTTGATGAAATTGCGTGACACAGTATACGTACAGTATACACAATATTCTAAGTGAGTTAAGAGCCATGTCATTCACCATACGTATTCGTAATAACAGTGTCATCTAATTTGATGTCACAAGTTTGTTGATCAAATATATCAATAACGCAAAAAGGTCAACACATATTTATTAACTGCTGCAAAACAACAACAAGCAATGAAGCATATATACTGTCATTTCGCGTAGAAGGACACGAAATGACGTTGTCGATTTTTCAAGTATATGGACAGGTTCATCATGGCATATAAAAGAGACAAGTATTATTTTTACTTTGAAAGATAACAGATTGGCTCAGTAGGTTTTTAATAAAATATTTTGGACCATTAACTAGTACTGAAATCTTTCCTTCAATACAACAGATCTCAGTAGATAATGATAATACCGGGGCTCAAACAGAGGACATTTATTTCATCAAAAATAAGAATTGACAAGGAAAAGTCAGTATAAACAGATGTTGGAAACTAAGTAGACCGGAAATGAGATGACATTGAATGTGTGTGTACGTGAACAAAGACCGGAAGTGAATGCCTATGTAGATTGCTATATTGTAAATTATAGCTGATATGTTAATTTATTGACAGATACATACACGACAGAAGGAAGAGAAAGAATTATCCGAGAAGGGATTTAGAGTCTCTTACACTAAAGAACCGGAAGTGGGGATCGATGATGCTCGTCATTAAGCAGTTTTGTGTCACACTTTTGCGGAAGGACCATCCGGAATTCAAACTAGTCAACCGTTCGGAACCTCAAACAAAGACATCATTTCTATTTGAATATTTTATTCGGGTCACGGATTATAGCGATTGCTCATATTTGATAAAAATGTACATTTAAAGAAGTCACGCACATTGGAGAGGATATCGATTATGAAATGGAAATATTTCTTTATTATCTGTAGTGGAAAGAAACACACAGCGTCTTCTGAATGTGAACGCCAATGGCGTTTATCATACCTGTGTGTACCCTTTCGAGAACCTCATTTCAGTTTGTGTAATCAGGTACAAGGATTTTTTTATTTGATTGATACATCGCGCGTCTTAATCAGGTGAAACATACATCCTCCACGTGCTCACGTGACCACGAAACTGATTACTACCTTCCGCTCTCTGTGTCGACTGGCTACAATCTGATTAGTGCGCGCATCTTCCACAGGTGCGAATATATATCTCGATGGACAGACGAGAAGCGGGCGGAAGCTAGGTACTCTTAGAAGTTAAATAGAGGAAAGGCTGACCGTGCCGTGATTACTGAACCTATGGCGATTATAAATCAGACCTATATCACACGACAAAACTAATAAACATCACATGACCTAGATGTTACGTCATCATGCCCTGTAATTCTGATGTACAATGAAGGCCATTTGTTGGTACCATGAGACATGCAGTTACGTCCGTGGCACACGACAGTGTTACAAAGCTAGAGAGGTTGCGTGACAGTTCGACCTTGAAAATACTTACCTACGAGCAATGTCATGGCGGTATTAACATCGTGGCGAAGTTATTAGTCCCGAGAGAAATTCATCTAAAACTGCCACTAGGAAGTTTTTCCTAAAAAAACGTGTTATATGTTCTAATAGGTGGTAGGATGATTTTAATTTATATATATATATATATATATTGTTTTGAAAATGTGTCATTTGGTGTAGTTCGTGCGTACATTAAACTGTTGAATCCATGGTAATCCGATTACGACACGTACAGTTATTGTAACATTACTGACTTCTAACGGAGCGTGTCCGTTAAAACGAACAGGGATACTGATCCTCCATATTTCCATGTCATGTCGGGTGTAAAAGTTCAACAGACGCCATTACCACTTTCTTCACATGATGATCGGTGTTCCTCTTATTTCACTTAGACTTCAAACGGCAATCAGAATTGTTTTAATTTAAAGACTGTTTTGCATTAGAAAGCATACAAAACAAAAGGATGTAAGCGAGACAAGTCGATTTCGGAACTACATGTTAGGTAACCTTGTGTGACCTCTTCACCACCTTGTTTGCAGGGCTGGCTCACCAGATGTTACGCTATGCATTAGCGTTAATTAGGAGCGAAAATCAGTGCTTGTCTGGGATTAAATCGACTTAAAACACATATTGCAGAAGCCGGCGATACACTCTTTGATTAATTAATGAGCCAAAGATCGTGACAAGTGCAGGGTGGTTCTGAGGCGGCCAGGGGGCGGGGTCACAGCCTCGACTTGGAGGTCCTACATCCGGGCCCTCCAACGATCCACAGCAAACAAAATCTTATCCTCCCTCTTCCTTTGATGATGGTGTTGTGCATTAAGGAGTTACCAACTTGAAATAAAATTAAAATTCCTGTTTAACTAGCTGTCTATCAGTATGTTGATCACCAGAGTAACACTTCTTGGAGACCAGACGTAAGTCTGGTACGACATCTGTATTGTTACGGAAAATTGGGCGATTGGTGTACAAACCGCATAAAATTCACCAACGTAACTTCTTATTATATAATTATCATCATAATTGGCACCATGGCTAAAATTTTATACATTTTTTTATGACATTTATTTAAGAACTAAATGCGAATGGAATGACATTGAGCATGGTTTCAACCTAAAATCTATATAAGAAATGAAATTTAACAAGACTGAAAACAGTTCTTTGATCCGTACTGAAGATTAGTTTCAAGGGCGGAACTCCTGAATTTCGAAGATAACTATCCTTATAATATTTTATAGCAGATTTTTATCACAAACAAACCCCGGCTGATATACGATACATTGATTAGCTTCTAATGATGAAATTGGCCTAAACATATAAATATACGAGGCCCGGTTGCCTTATACAGTACATTTTCTCGATGAGACAGTCAAATAACACATATTAGACAAATCAGCCAAGCAAATTTTTATCGACACTCCTTTATTATAATTTGCACGATACCAATATTTATGGGTTGTCAACGGCGGAAGCGGGAAATGTATGCAAACACACAGATAAACAAATGGACTATTTTGTGGGTATTTCCTGTTGTGGTACAACTTATAAACTACGAAAAAAGTTGAGGATTGCTGGTTTTGTTTTATTTAGTCAGTAATTTTGCTGTAAAAATATTCACGGTTTTTAATGCAACCATTAAAGAAGCATTAATTAAAACATACACTACGTCTGGTGAAAATATAATCCCTAATATTGTATTTGATAAGGGATTAATAGCTAATCATACCACTTGTGGTATCTATTGATGTATATTTGTAAGCTTGCGTGGTATCTTGGCAGTTTGACGTCGATTGATATTTCATAAGATGTCGTTCAATGTCTAAATCGTCCTACCAGAATTCGTACAAGTTACTGAGTAACATGTCAATAACATGTTTGTATGTGTTGTAGAGCCGCCCGCACACAGACTCTGGTGCTAACGTGGCACTGTTATACGTGTATCGCGTTAACATTAGTTACTATCTTTTATGATATGTCTCATTGGCCAACAAAACTAGAATAACGTGAGAGTGGGTTAATTCTTTTTATTCCTTCTGTAGTTAAAGGTATATAAGAACAAACCAGTTACCACGTGCGCATGTTAACTGGCCGTGTCCAGTCGGCGCCGCGCCACAAAAACCATGTGAATTACGTGCTCTCGTGCGTGGCTCTGTACCAAATACAGCTGAAAACAACTAAAACAGGTTCGTGTATTCCCACATATCAAAATAGTTTGATAAGTATCTTCTGTCTGCGGAAACTCGGAGCACCTGAAGCGATGACGTCACGTAATGTTGCGTGTTAAAGGTAGGTTTTGTAAAGGAATAAAAGATCAATAACATTGTATGTAGAATAGCCAATGAACTTATCGGAGCTGCATTGTCTTCAGGCTCGATCCCTCTGACTCATTACTGTAATATCATTAAAGTTTTAAAAAGGGTCATGTTATATTGGCTTCAAAGGTTGAATGACTGTAGTAGGTATTAGCTACGGTGAGTCCCGATGAGTCACGGGTGACGGCGGGCCTTTAGTGTGTCTACCTGAGTCAGGCCTTGTCACCAGTCTCCAGGGAGTTCCGGGTGTCTATATAGCCATGCTGGTTTAATTGCAAAAAAATAAACTTTAAACGCGTACATGAATTGGTCGTCTGCCTCAGGAATTGCAAGGTCATCACCAGTGCAGCGGACTGCAAAGACTGCACTATAAAGCCGGGGACCAACATTGATTAATTTGTCTCATTTTATCGGCCAGTTGATCGATACTATCTAATAGTCTGCTTTCACAGCTTAATACAGAAAAAATAACTCAAAAAGTGTTCGTGTATAAAATAATTAAAACCAATAGAAAATTGCCCTGTTATCGCGGCGGAGCCCTTTCAGCCTCCCTGAGCGGCGCGCGGACTAGCGGACGTCCCACGGTATGTCGGGTACAATGTTGAGAGAAAGAGCCCGGAGTGGTTGAAGCTGGGGTTATGGTTAGGGGCAAGGACGACTTTAATGAGAATCTCTGACGCATGGCAAGGCCAAGTTACAGAACACACGACAAGTAATGTTATGCACGTGCGTGCACGTGGCTTTCACATAATTTATCTTTATCATCAGGCGTACTCTGCTAATAATTTCAGGTTATCTTAATAAAAGATTGCTAAGTCGAACGCATCCCTCTAGTTAGTGGGTTTCAATAAATTACTGTTAGGGACTTTGTCAGCCTGATCGCGTCGGTCCATCTCGGATTGAACATGGAGCCGCACCGAAAGACACAAGACAGTGGCCAATACGATGTACCTAACTACAGCGAAACCTTCCTGATCCGACCACCATGCAGGAACAGTTTCCGTCACTAGGAGACACAAGACCCAAGTTAATTTGGTATACCAGGGAGAAACCTGTCAAAACTGACCGCCATCAGGAGCAATACTTCCTTCAACAAGAAACAAAAACATTGGTCAATACTATTTTACATTTGTATTTTAACTAAAATTCAGTAAAACCTGTCGAAGTCGACAACGAATGGCGAATATTTCGCATTAAATCGCTCTTTCACATTGCTATAAACAATAAACCGTTCAGACCACCCCACAATTTGCGTGTGGACACGGTTCTGAACCTGATACTCAAGCGACCTGGTCGCACTTTGTGCTAGAAGTGCTGAGTCACGGTTGTTGTCCCGACTCTCGGTCAAGGATAGCTCCCGATGACACAGTAATGATATCATGCAACCCAAACGTATAGGTAAATAGTGATTAGAGAGACAGGTAACTGTTATTAATTAGTGAATCTATTTCTAGTGCTTGACTCAGTAATACTGGCTCCTGTCATGTTAGTGTACAATCGATTGTTTATTGTTACTAATCACAACTAACATGGTCCATTAGGTCAGTTATATGTTTGAGGACCGTAGTTTGATTAAGACCATTCATTTATATATAACAAATATAGTTGTATATTTCCGTTTTTACCGCTCGTAAGCTCCCTTTGTGTAAAACCAACCCTATGTTAAACAAGCAAACCCATAGGTCCCAAACAGATAGAACATAAGTTACGGAGACCAATCAGGCGAACGTTTACACACAAGTGTGACGTTAAATGTCACCCGTGATCGTACCGTATCGATCCGCTCGTGGTAAGTGCCGAGTCTCATTTGAATGCACCGATGCTATTTTGTGGCCATGTGACATTCTGGAGGCAATTTGACATGCTCACCCGGCTTCCGGGCCCGCTTTTCATCATTGTTCATCAAAAGATGAGGTCATAGTACACACATTAGACCAATCTAGTTGGTTTTGAATGAGGAAGTTGGGAATGCTTCTTTGTATAACATTTAGATCATTGCTCATCCAATGATGACGTCATTTTTGCCCAGGCTTTGCAGCTACGGAAGGACAGGTAGCCGATCCGAATCAAGGCAATCGCTACGGATCAAGATAATTTTAGATTAATTAAAAACTTGACCCTACGGTGGGAAACAGGGTGACGTCAATGCTGATTGCAGCCTGGAATATTAATTAGAAGCTAATTTCAAACACATGTAGTTTGGAGAGGACACGCAAATATATTAAATGCATGTAATATATCAAATTAAAAAAACCGGCGTGGAATTATTAATTCCAAAGGGCTAATCCTGATTTAGAAAGTCAGTTTTAGGATTTTAAGGTTTTCACGTACACATTTCGAGAGAAAATTCTGTTTTAGCAGTAACTCCATATCGTACACGGCATGTGTCCTTAATCAAATAAACAATGGCATCATCACGTGACTGTTTACGTTCTGCATGTGCGTTTGGCAGCCTCGATTCCACGTATGCGCAACTGCACAAAACACAATATTACAAACACGCGATTACGATTTCATTAGCTTCTTATCTATTCCGACTTTTTGCTCCTTTTTCAAATACTTATTATTTTAAGACTTTAATTCAGGAGCCGACCGTTTGATGTGCCACACACGGGACCAAGCGCTCGCATGATAAGTCCTAATTCACAGACCAAATTGTGGAGTTCCCATACTTCCATCTCATTACTTTCTCTTGGCGGCTTCTGCCACGTGCCGAAACAGACACACCGCATTTGACGTATTTCCTGTTCAATACATGCACATGCATCTACTACAATTCTACAACCTATATGACCGGTCGGAGACGCGATGGCGGCTGGCTAGGTTTCCTTTTATATTTTATTAGATGATAGTTTCATGTTTTATTATTTTACAAACCGTTGATGCGTGAATTCCACATTGGTATTAACAACGATTTATGGCGCTATGATCGAGTACCGTATACATGTCTTGTTTTGTAAATTTTAGACGTCACGTGCATGCTTCTGGATATATATACAATCTATTCTAAATTAAATACATGAACTTGCCTGTTCCCCAGTACATACAAAGAAGTGAAATCTAATTATCGTCATAAATTTGTTTTATGTAATGGCGTTTTTTCTCTATTGTTCGTAAGCTTCTGAAAGGAGGCCACTGTCGCACTGATACACTGGCTTAACTTTATCCCAATCTATTGTTACTGGTAATAAACTATGTTACACTACGACATGTAGACATGACGTCGTCTTCATCTGTGAGCAATAGGACCAAAGAGGATAT
This sequence comes from Crassadoma gigantea, assembly GCA_032360845.1. NCBI lineage: Eukaryota > Metazoa > Mollusca > Bivalvia > Pectinida > Pectinidae > Crassadoma > Crassadoma gigantea. Next base: position 17,570 of record JAULCA010015901.1, read on the forward strand.
CAATAACGCGCAGTTTTAGTCAAACGGTAGAAACAATATGTACCCGTATAAATGTGTTTATTACATTATAAGTGGTTGGTAAGAAACCCGTAAGTCCAAAACTGTTGTCGTTAAACGGTTAAGTTTTACCCTTTATACCTTGAACAGAGTACAGGGCGTGGATGGTAGGGCGCGTGTGGCGGGAAGCGCGAGGATCAATGATCGATAGGCCAGCACGTGTATCGGTTCTCTGCCGTTGTGATGGTGAGTTGGGGTGACATTTATATACACTATTTAGCTGATTAGACCAATCATGTCACATCGTGTTACTGCACTCTACATACTTAACACAAGGTCACCGACACGATTCGCCTACTTTCAATTATGATACCGTTCACGGTTTAGTATAAAATTGCCTTTCTTTCTAGGTGTTGGGTAAAACAGTACACGCTCTATGAACCACATGCGCATCGTATGTAATACTTGTCACTTAGATCAACAAAACAACTTTGATACATGTATACTAGTTAAGTATTCAATGGGAAGAAACATGCACAACCGATGTAAATTTATTTAAATTGCAAAAATCATAGAAAAGTGAAAAAAAAATTCTATATCAATCTACGGATCAGCGGAATTGAGCACCAGAACTGGGCGCGCTTCCGAAACACCGCATTGATTAGTGTCATTAAATGGCTAAACAGCACGAGCGCGCGTCACGTGCTGTTTAATCAGTATTCCAATCCCCTACTTCGATTATATCAGGTCACCAGGACTAAGTATGTATAGAAATGTGACAAAGTTACAAAAAAATACAGTTCACGTTGTATTGCAAGTATTTACACCATTTTCAAAATACTCTTTTAAATCCCGGATTTAAGCAGACTTATAACATACAACTTTGAATTGATTCATTTTAACATATTAAATAGACGTAGAGTTACTTAAAAAAGATTGTTTTAAAAAATTAAATGTATACCCAATACACCTAATTTACACCTTTGAGTGACAAACCACATTCACAAACCGACAGGGCATTTACAACCAGTCGGCGGGATATTTACAAGTCAACTGAGACATTTACAACCAGTCGGCGGGATATTTACAAGTCAACTGAGACATTTACAACCAGTCGACGGGATTTACAACTAGTCTCCAATACATATACAAGCAGTGGACGGGTTTTACAACCTGTTGACGGAGACATTTACAACCAGTCGACGGAGACATTTACAACTAGTCGACGGGACATTTACAACCAGTCGACGGGGACATTTACAACTAGTCGACGGGACATTTACAACTAGTCGACCGGGACATTTACAACTAGTCGACGGGACATTTACAACCAGTCGACGGAACGTACAACTAGTCGACAGAGACATTTAC